>JAOPGA020000178.1:0-65762 GCA_026419775.2 Acrasis kona
TTTAGTTTAGTAACTCAAATTTTTAACACTCTAACCCAAAACTGCGACCGGACATGAGCAAAAAACCAAAATCTTGATAGCCAATGTTTATTCGACAACCTTAACTTCGTAGGATTAGTGGAATCATACTTTGCATCATAGATGCTCTTTTGAACGGGATTACATGCCACGTAAAACTGTCCACGTCAAATTTTATATACTCCTTATTTAACAAACTATGAATTATTACATTGTATCGGATACATGGACATCAGAAGCAATGGTGAGGTAATCAGATAATTGAATGCACAAAGCACAATCATAAATTTCAAAGTAGATGATACTGCCTATTAGGTCTTAAACAATGATAACTACTGTGTTATTCTAATCTATAACTACCAACTTAAACATTATAATCTGATTATGCACCCACCCAACTCAAATTATTCCTTTTTACAAAATACCGTTCAAACGTTTCTTGATTTGTTGTAAATCCAAACGGACATCCAAAATTCGGTTACCTAAATATACTACAATCAACCAAAATAGAAGGTTCCAACGTATGCTAACCCATGGATTATTTTCTCCGGTGAACCCTTGTGATAAAATTTTTTGTCAAAAAAAAGGTTACATCCCCATAATCGACGTCTGCGGTACTCACTACACATACACAAGAGGCGATACACACACACACACAGCCAATTAGAAGCTTAATGATAGGAACCCAGACAACTGATAAACAAAATGCGATGAACGAAACTTCCCCAGTGTGTAAAACATTTAATAAAAACGATTCCGCAAAGGAATTCGTACCAACGGCCAACTTGGACGATGTGAGTGAGTATCAAGACCTCTTTGAGGAATTCGGTGCTTCTTTCGTTCCAAAAGAAAAAAGCTTAAAGTCACTCATCCACGACATGTGCGTGGAGGAGGAAAGCGAGGACGCCTTCTACATTGTTGATTTGTCCAAAGTCGTTAGACAGATGCTTCAATGGAAAGCCTACCTTCCAAGAGTAACACCATTCTATGCTATCAAATGCAACCCATCTCCTGCCATCATGAGAATCGTAGAGGCCATGGGCGGTGGTTTCGATTGTGCTAGCAAGCAAGAAATTGGTGCTGCTGCTTTGTTATTGAAGGGCGAAAATGACAAACGCATCATTTATGCCAATCCCTGCAAACTTCCCAGCCACATGCGTTACGCTAGAGGTGCTGGCGTAGAAATGGTGACCGTCGATAATGAGGATGAATTGCACAAGATCAAGAAGCACTGGCCAGACGCAAAGGTCATCATTCGCATCGTGACCGACGACTCACACTCTGTGTGCAGATTCAGCTCCAAGTTTGGTGCTCAGATCAAGGACTGCAACCACTTGGTCAGCGTGTGCAGAGAATTGGACCTTAACTTGACCGGTATTAGTTTCCACGTTGGTAGCGGTTGCTTCAACGAGATTGCATTCGTGCAAGCCATTACATGCGCTCGCGAGGTGTTCGACATTGCCGAGAGACATGGATTCAAGTTGAGCTTGTTGGACATTGGAGGAGGTTTCCCAGGTATCACCGAAGAAGGAAAACCTTCATTCATTCAAATTGCAAATGCCATCCGCGACCTACTCGACGAGTTATTCCCAGTCGATCAAGTACAAATCATTGCTGAGCCTGGTCGTTACTACGCTTGTGCAAGCCACACCCTCGTCACTCACATCTTTGCAAGAAGAAAGGTTCACAAGATTAATCCAGAGGATGATGGAAGCGATTACTTGTATTACATTAATGATGGCGTGTATCAAAGTTTCAACTGCTTGTTGTTCGATCACGCAGAGATTAAATCCGTTCGTTCCATTGATATGAGCGAAGATTTCGAAGATGGAACTGGTAACGAACAAACCGGACCTAAACTCAAGTCTACAATCTTTGGACCTACTTGCGATTCTATGGATTGTATCGTCAAGGGTATCGACCTTCCAGTGCTTGATTTGGGTGATGTTTTGTACTTCCCTGATTTCGGTGCCTACACAGTGGCCGCCAGTAGTGCTTTCAACGGATTCAAGACTGTAATCATGAAGTACATTTGGAAGAATTAATTATGTAAATCATCTTGATAAATGCGATTGTTTTTTGAAATATGTTGCCTTGATCTTGTTGAAAATGTTTGTGTTTTTGTCAACTTTGTTACAAATGATTTTTGGATAAATGAGTAACCAAGAGGAGGAACGATTATTGAATGGTGGCGATAGTCAAATAAATTCAGACTTGCAAGACAACGCAATAAAAGAAGAGGATTCTGATTCAGAGGCTGTCGAAACGATTAATTATGATCCCACGCTCGATAGTGATAACGACGAATCAGAGGAAGGCATAACAACAAGATATAGCGAAAACATCATCTCCCTCCTTAAACCTGTATCTATAGCGATGATCATTGTCATTTGGGCGGTGCATACTTTATCACCAATTTTGAATAGTTCAGGGGTTCCTGTATCGAGGTACTGTCACACAACACAATCACACTTGCTAATAATGACAGCGCCGTTATGGTATATACAGAATCGGAATCAGATTCTGGATGGTTGAAGCTTGGTGGTGCTCTACTAAATGCTTTGATTGTGGTAGCCATGGTGTGCGTTATAACAGTTATTCTTGTATTATTATTTGTATACAATTGCTATAAGATCATTTATGGGTGGCTGATCACCTCTTCAGCAGTCTTGCTGTTCACCATGGGTTGGTTGTGGCTAGAGTTTACGCTACGTGCATATAGCTTGACCATTGACTACTTTTCTTACTTTTTCCTTCTGTACAATTTCACAATCTTGGGTGTTGTGAGCATTTTCTGGCAGGCACCTACAATATTCACACAAGCCTATTTGATTGTTGTCAGCTGCATGACGGGATGGTGGCTTACTCGCCTCCCTGAGTGGACCACATGGGCAATATTGGCAGCTGTTGCAATCTATGATGTGATAGCCGTTCTTACGCCTAAAGGTCCTTTGAAACTTCTTGTGGAAACTGCAGAAAAAAGGAAAGTACCCATTCCTGGTCTTATTTACGAATCCAAAAAGTTCAAGTTGGGTCTAGGAGATTTTGTTTTCTATAGCGTACTTGTGGGTAGAGCATCCATGTTCGATTCGGTAACAATGTTTGCATGTTTTGTATGCATTCTAACAGTAAGTGATTTTCATTACCATGCTTTAACATGTTGTCAGGGATTATGTTTAACATTGTTTTGCTTGGGCATCTTTAAGAAGGCTCTACCTGCCCTGCCAATCAGCATTGCACTTGGATTAATATTCTACTTTGTGACAAGATTCGGAGTAACACCGTACATAACGAACAACTCTATTCAACAAATAAATGTATAAAAATTGATTTATTTTGTAGACTTTTTCTTAATCTCCTCTAGTTTGGCCTTCAATACACCCTCTCTTGCCTTTATTGACGCCAACTCCTTCTCTATTTCATCTGCAGTGCTCTCCTTATCTGTGTACTTTCTTTCGTTCATCCATTGGTCTTGTAAGAATTTTGTCATGTAGTTACGAATGCCGTCGGGTAAAAGTACAACACATCTTTGGCCTGCCTTGAGTTGCTTAGCAGCTTTGACAGCGCCCCATACTGACGTCCCACTTGAACCTCCGCACAAAAGTCCTTCTTCGCGAATGAGTTTGCGTGCCATGATGAAACTATCCTTGTCGTTGCTCTTGACCCATTGGTCAACGAGTCCTCTATCCAAAACATCAGGTACAAAATCATAACCTATTCCTTCGACCTCATATGTTCCGACCTTGTCATTCTCGGGGTCGGCTAGTAGGGAACCCTCAGGGTCAACACCAACTACAATGAGGTTTGGTAGTCTCTCCTTCAATTTCTTGGCGATACCAGATATCGTACCTCCTGTGCCTGCGCCCATGACAATCATGTCAAGTTTTCCGCCGCATTGATTATATATTTCCTCCGCTGTGTACTTGTAATGTGCTTCTGGGTTGCTTGGGTTCTTGTATTGGTCCAAAATGTGACTGTTCTCAATCTCAGATTGAAGCTTCTTGGCGACTCCAATGTGTGATTCAGGTGCATCCCATGCAGCCTCTGTCGGTGTGCGAATGATTTTGGCGCCTAGAGCAGCAAGTACGCTTGACTTTTCCTGTGACATCTTCTCTGGTAGAGTGATAATCATGTTGTATCCTAAAAAAGTTAAAATCTAGTTGAAACTGAAATATTTGTACCTTTTACAGCTGCAGTTAGTGCAAGACCAATACCAGTGTTTCCTGATGTTGGTTCAATTAATGTATCTCCTGGCTTAATACGACCAGAGGCTTCCGCGTCTAGAATCATTTGTCTTCCGATACGGTCCTTAACACTACCACCGGCATTGAAGAATTCACACTTGGCTAGAAGTTCACACTCCAAACCGAAATCCTTCGGGATTTTATTTAAGCGAACCATTGGTGTGTTACCAATATGTTCAAGTACAGTGTCGTAGATGCTGTTACGAATGCATTTACCTTGTGGTTGTGACATTTGTATTTTCAAATTTGTTTGTTCTTTTGTGGAAATTAATTAAATGTAATCGTTGTGTTCCTTTTCTTTTTGATTTGATGCGATAGATTCACAACTAAAAATGAACACAAGCATTGTTAAATATTAGTTTTAATAAAGTTTCTCATGTCTTCATGGCCATCTCTCTTGACAACAAGTACCATTTTATCCTCATCACTCCATAAGTACATTGATATCCTTCGCGACTGGTCAACAACCATCTTGAACTTTTCAAGGTTAGGAAATTTATCATACAACACTCCATCAAAATGAGCAACTCTGTTCCGTTCCTGCTCCCATAATCGTATTTGATCAGCTACAGTCTCAGGAATAACAGGCCTTCTCTTTCTCATTTGAGGATGTGCGTGTAGATAAATGTAACCGAGTATTTGATCTGCAGTAATACCATTCTTGAACGCCTCCCTAACACTTTCACGAGTAATTTGACCAACAACCATGTTAGGAAGTCTGTACTCCATAAAAACAAACAAGGACAAGAGAGCAATTTGAAGAGAAGAGCGAGTGTAAGCATATACTCTATAATTGGTTTCAACAATAATGTGACCACCCTCGTCAGCACCACCACTGCTGGATAGACCGTCGAGCATACTCACGCGACCGGCACTGTCGCTGCTACCTTGAGTGATGCCCATGGCCATGTTAGTTGGAAAGAATTTTGGAAACTTCAAGTAGACAATGCCCATTTCACTCAAATCTAACAACATTACATTTTGGGATGGAGTCAAGCTTTCGGCACTATACCCGTTGCCAACTCTCATGAAACTCAATTCGAACAAAAATTGCAAAAGCTCATTCTTGATTTGTTTTCTAGTCTGAGCACTGTCTAAATATTGTTTTAATAGTTTCCACACTTGTGTGCGGGTTTCTTGCAACAAGAATTGAAATCCCTCCGTGGTGATGTTTGCCTTTCCGGTATCTGAATCAACTTTCACAAGTTGTGACCAGTTTAAAAGTTTTTCGATGCTGTCTTTGAATTTTGTTTTTTCAGAATCATCTCCCGAAGATGTGCCAACCATGTACACCAAGACGTTTTCCCACTGTTCTTTGGACCATTTATCAAGCTCCTGAGGAGTGGGGGGATTTGATAATCCTTTTCTTTTCTTTTTTTTTYCTGTTGTTGAAGGTTCAACATCTTTATTTACACTAGTGCTCACCGATACGTCCTCCTCTACAAACTGAGGATAATCTTGTGTTAGGCATTTTTTAAACACTGCTTGAAAGTGTGGATTTACTGTGACTACATCGCCTGATTGTTTGCTGAAGAAATGTTAGATCATCGAGGATAGATCGAACAAGTCTTACAAAAGTATCCGGTAATCAAATAATAATTGTAGGGCGATTCGATGGATTTCTGAGGCCCTTTGATTGATGTCTGCATTAGGGAGGACCATAAATCTAAAACGATGAGAAGCTTGCATATAGTAGGTTACTTTCTAAGTGGAACACTGCCCTCAGACAGAACTAATTGAAGTACATATTGTTGCGCGAGTGGCGTGAGAAATCTATAGACCGCTTTACATGTCCAAACATCGCTATATAGTTCATCAAGTGTTTGCTGTGGTTGTTGCAGCAAAAAGTTAAAAATATTGTCTTGGGGAGGTGCACCTTGTGACATTTTTCGTTACAATAGGTTTTGACCAACATTCCGCTCAACTGGCGTTATAAAACAGAAAAAGATTGGAAAGTTTTAATAATTTACTACATGAAGAAAGGTCTAACGAATTGAATTTTGAAAATAGTATGACAAAGGTTGTTCCAACGGGACAGACAGAGTGGAAAGGGATGAGACAAAGAATGAATGGGTTGTCATCTGTTGTATATAAAAATAAAATGTGTAACCTTTCTTCAATTTATATTTCTTAACATTTCGGTGCCAATTAACAAATCGTGCGAAACTGAAACATAGGTCAGGTTCAAATTTGGTGCTTACAGGAATCAAATAGGATATGACGTTCGAATGGATTTGATTGCAGTGAATAAATGACTCATGACGTCTCTATAAAGTCGATGGTGTCCACCTGCAAACAAAGTGTTGTTATGTTCAAAAGAGTTCGCGATTACAAAGTCTTGCTTTGGAATGTAGTCCTTACTAAGACTAAATTGAGAGAAGTCGAGGTGTAAATATCAACATCAAAATGTCAGCCTCTGAATCAAGTGATTGTGGAGAACAGGTTGAAGCGGAGCAGGAGGCTGTTTCTACAAAGACTCCTGAGAAAAGTGTCCAATTTGAATCAGAGCAAGGTTCCGCAAGACGCTCCGCAAGAATAGCAGATGCACAAAAAAGAGGCAAAACTACAGTAAATGCAATAACTGCAGAACATTTCCTCAAAAGAAAGTCGCGTTCAAAGAAAGCCAACAAAAAGATTACTTTTGAAAGCGAAGACGATGTTGAAAATGGTGGGATTTCTCCGTTTACTCCAAGTAACACCATTGGGGAAGATTTCTACTTCATTGGTGGATCCTCATCAGACGAAGAGCCAAAGAGGAAGCGTAAGAGAACGAAGCCTGACAAGGGTTCTGATGGTGAGGATTCTAATACAAACAATGCCGCCTCTGAATCTGAAATGGAACCAGAATCTGAGGAGGAAGATGATGACGACGATGATGATGCGTACGAAGAGGAAGAGGAGAAGCCGAAGAAGGCCACCAAAAAAACCAAAGCAAGGAAAAGTAAGAAAGAATTAAATGGAAAATCAAAAGGTAGCAAGAAACCAAAAAAGGCTCCTAAAAACACCGCTTTAACCTTGGTGGATCCTAAGGTAGTTAAGAATGTCAAGGGTATGAACTCCGACATGTTCACATCGGATTCTGCAAACAACATTGTAACAAAGAGTACCATTAGAAACAACCTTGACGTTTTCAGAGCTGTGCACGATCGTAACTCTGAACTCTTGAGCAAGATTATAAAGGATTTGAAACATGTGAGCAAGCCGCTCATGTCCAGAAGTAGCGACCTTGATTACACTGCACTGGATGTTGCAATTCGCAATAATGATATAGACTGCACAAAGTTACTGCTCAAGAAGGATGACCATGAGACTTTAAACAAGAGAGTCAAAACTCCACGCAGTGGTATGAGCGTGCAGGGCACTGGTAGCTACAGCAGATACACGTATGGCAAGCACATTAGAGATTTGAACCAGTCACGTGGCGGCAAAGAAGGAGATAACGCTTTTCAACAAGATCCCGAAAATTGGTATGGCGACGACGGGTACGATAACCAACAAAAGAGATTAGAACAAGATTGTTACTATCCAATCTCAAATGCAATGATCGATCTTCTGCTCACGGATTTCCCAAGTGCAAGACAAATGTTCGGAGGACCTGGATTTTACAATGCTGTGGAGTCTGGCAATCAAGAAACTGCTGGTTACATTGTCCAAGTTATTGTTCCAATATCAAGGTTTCGATTTGAACAATTTGCACGTAGAAGCATTGACCTTCGGCGACAAGCAAATGTTTGAAAAGTTTAAGAGTGTTAGTGCTACCAAGAAGGCTTCTGCGGAAGCTTTTCAGATCACTCCAATACACTGTGCAGCCATCAACCCCGATACACGCTACTTGCAACACTTGATCGATAACTCAAACGAAGGCCATATTGCATCGGATACAAGGGGAAGAAAACCAGTTCACTTTGCAGCGGCATGCACTACATCTGATAATCTCAGGTATCTGCTTGAAAAGAAGGGTGCCAACCCAAATGATTGCGATAAACAGAACCATACCCCTCTCATGATGGCTTGTAAACACGGTCGCGATCATAACATTGAATTATTGTGGCCAGAAGCAGAGAATCAGCTCGTTGCCTTGAAAAAAAAGAACAAGCAGGGTCACAACGCACTCTATTTCGCTTCAGTTTTCGGTCATTTGGATTGCTTGAAGGTTCTAATAGAACGCGATGTGAAGAAAATAGTCGCCCTGCCAACAGATAAGAGTAAACTCACGGTATTGCACCAAGCTGCTGCACACGGTCATTTGGATATGGTCAAGTACCTCGTAAAAACAGGTGGCGACAAGTTGCTTGGTAAAGTGGACAAGTTTAAGAAACATGCTCTAATCTACGCATGTATCAATGGTCACTTTGATGTGTGCAAGTACTTGATTCAAGAAGGAGCTAATCCACTACACTGTGATTCGAGCGAGAATTCACCACTTCATTATGCAGCAGCTTATGGTTGGTTGGATATCGTCAAGTTATTGGTCGAAGCATGCGGTTGTAAACTAAACACTTTTAATGCTTGGCGCACCACGCCGATGGACTTGGCACTAAAGAAGCATCACATGGAGATTGTTGATTACATTATCGATAATAAAGAACTGAATCTGGATGATAAGGATGCGAATGGCGAAACTCTCTTGTTCAAGCAAGTATCCAATAGAAACGAAAATTCGATGGAGTTTATAGAGTTCTTGATCGAGAGAGGAGCTGATGTCAACACAACTAGCGCAAAAGGTCAAAATTTGATGCACGTATTAGCCACAAAGCGCGTCGAACCATTTAGATATAATCAAACCAATACAACAGACAAGAAACCCAGTGTGGATGTTTTAATTGCAGAGTCATTAATGCTCCGTCCATTGCTCAAGATACTCGCAGATGAAAAGGACAAGAAGGAGGTTGCGTATTCGGTTTATCGTGCCATTAGTGCCGTGAACGATGATCAAATACATGTTCTAGTTCAAGAGGAACGAATCAAAGCCATCTTAAACTTGCTGCTAGTCAATAACATAAGAGTAATCAACCTCGCGTTAGATAGTATACAAAATATTTTGGCGATCGGTCTGCGTGTTGCCAACAATGACTCTTCCTTGAATCAATATGCAAAAGTTATAGAGGAACTTGATGGTTTAGAAATACTCGAAAAATTACAATTCCATAAAGACCAATGCATCTACAAAAGAGCGTTTGGTATTATTGATTGTTATTTCATGAACGAAGAAGGCGATAAGAAACAAGATGAACCAAATCAAGCTTCTCTAGATGTGTTGCAGAGTGAATTTAGTGGTTTCAATAGTAACGATAATCAATGTAGCCATCCTCTCTACTATGCAATTAGCACCGAGAACCAAGAGATGGTTGACTTCTTGATCAATCATTCTTTTTTAAGGATTGAGAACAACCAGGAGAAACCAAAGGCCGCTTACAAAGCTAGAGTCTCAAATACGCCCAAAGAGAGAAATTCTGATGATGAAGACTCTGATGATAGCGATCACGAGGAGCAAGAGGAGGAGCAACAAGAAGTGGACATCAATGTTCCTGTGAATCCTGCCTTGAATGTGTTCAAAGTTCTAATTGATAAGACGGCGACCATGCAACGACAATTTAGTAATCAACTTGTACCTCCCAATAAGCAAATAGACAAGATTACAAGATACTACAGAGTTATTTTGAACCAACCCGGAATCTTGGAATTACTCAATCAGGACTCACCATCAGAAGATCTTTCGAGCACTGTCGATAAAATGTTGATCCTATTTGATCATGGATCAGATCAAGACATCATCAAACCATTATTCGAGTTCTTCTTGGAGCAAGATATATCAAGGTATTGTCTTGAAAAGGCAAATTCAGATATCGTAATAACCATCATCAAAACGTTGGTTACAAAGTATTTACAAAAACCAACCGAATTCAAAAGCATGTTAGATATTCTGTTCGGCATCGGTGCAATCAAGAACCAAACCATCAAAACAACTAACCCACTGTGCTACGTTGATCTAATCATCAATAAATTTATCAAGGGCTGCAACGATCCTAATGGAATCGCTACAGTCATCAATTACATTTGCCATAACACAAAAGTAGTTCTACCAAAGGTAGAGAACACAGGAGGAGGTAACATGATGCACTTGTTGTTCGCGAGAATGAACGAAATCAACATTGTCGCTCCACTATATGCCCTATTCAAACTGTTCAACAATTATGTGAGCGATCCATCGGCGATGAGCGATGATGACGACCAAGTACCGTATACTCAACAAATCATAAATGGATTAGATAAGAAAGGGTTCACACCACTCTTGCAGCTCGTTAATGATTGCAGTGCTGCATCCAAGGTTAATTCACAAGATTTAATCGATGACGATGCAATCGAATACAAACAAATGTGTAGTGTACATGGAACCGTTGATAAGACCAAAAGAACGCGGGTACCAACCAATGCATCATGGATTAGAGAATACAACGCAGAGTTCGCGACCGGTAAGAGCATTGATCGAGTTTTGGACGTGATCCATTTGTATACTACTCAAACGAGCGACAGTTTAGATCATAAAGTGCAGGAGATGCCTCTGTATCGTGACGCACAAACTGGACAGACCCCATTGATAATTGCCATCAAGAAACAGAACCCTTCGTTAATCGTTTATTTGGTTGAAGAAGCTCACGTGAACATTAATGAATCGGATAGTAGGGGTCGCAGTGCAATGCATCATGCTGTGGGTATGTGCAAGAGTAGTAGCGAGAGCTTATTCATTGTAAAGTACCTGATCAAGTATGGAGGCGACATGACCATCAAGGATGTATTTGGCCGTACTCCCTTATTCTATTTATTCACAGGTGTTGGTCACTTGGGTGGCGCACAAGCACATCAAGAACCAATAGAACAATTAACTGATTTATTGAACGTAAAAGGTGTAACACACGATATCAAGGATGTGTACTCTAGAACACCGCTGCATTACTCTGCTATAAGAGGAAACGCTATTTGTAGTATGTACTTGATACAAGTTGGATGTGAACTAGACCTACCAGATTGTGACGGTAATACTCCACTTGCGTTAGCACTATTGGGTGGCCACGTCGATTTTACGGTCACTTTAATCAACAAGGGTGCAAACGTACAAACGACTGTGAGCATGTTGGATTATTTACATCATGGTCGTCACAACATGGAAGATGAAATGGATACCAATGAGAAGAAGGCTGTTCAGAAGCGAGTACAGGAAGCAAATCAAATTGACAACAGGACATTGAGTTTTAATGGTCGTGACTACAATGCACCTGGACCACGTCTTTATTCCTTCTTTAAAGCAACGCTCAGTAAGAGTTTCTTTGGACTTGCTTACTTGCTCATGAGCAATCACCAAGTAGAGATCACAAGTGCCGTACAAGATGCAGTTGGCACTGATCAATTCAGCGTTTGTTTGATCATTTTGCGCAAATCAAGTGCAGATGACTTGAAAAAGCTCAACGCACAAGGACAAAATTTAATGCACTTGATATGTAACGTACCTGACAGTAAAGAGTACCAGAAATATTGCCAAAACATAATCATGTTCTTGTACGCTCGTGGAGTCGATATCAATCTACGAGACAAGCACAATCAAACACCATTGTTGCTCGCTGTCAAAAATAGAAATGTAATCTTGACAAGATTCTTGGTCGACCACGGAGCTGATCCAAATATATCAGATAGCCTCGAACAAATGAATGCATTGCACTGGTCATGTAAGAACTTCTCTGCTACCAATTTGGAAATCTTACGAAAGCAACCAAGTAGCGAAGCATTTAATCTAGGCAAGAACCCACATCTCAAGATTATTCCAATAGAACTGAATAGTGTGGATCGCGTTGGTAGAAATGCAGCACATTATGCAGCAATGTCACGTACTGGAGCAAATTTATTGAGCGTATTACATGTACGTGGTATTGATATTGGTTTGTGTGATTCATTCGGATGTACCCCATTAATATATGCTGCACAGAATAGTAATGCAGAATGTATTCAAGTGTTGGTCAAACTAGACAATAAAGCCAACATCGATGCAGCGAGGCATGATAATAAACGTACAGCACTACATTACGTTGCTTACGAGAACGATCATGCATGCTACAAAGCAATGCTGTCCAGTAAACCAAAAATTAATTGTAATTTGAAGGATGATTCGGGAAGAACACCGCTTAATGTAGCCATGATGCTCATTAAAAAGAGTCACTTGCTGATTAGTCCACAAAAGATAAATACTATCGACTTTTCTCAGCAAAAAAATCAAGAGAAATTGGTGCCTTTGGACGCAAAGATCATGGAGTGTATTACCTTATTGCTCACAAATAGAGCAGATGTTAATGTACCCGACGAAAACAACGTTACTCCATTCGAGTATGTTATTCAACATCCATTATTTGGTAGCTTCGATAACTCTACAATCATTGATTTGATGATGAAGCACGGTGCCGATGTTGACAGAGTAGATGATCAACAACGTACGCCTTTATATTATGCGAGCTTACGAATGGATAATGTGCTCACGTACTCATTATTGAACGTTGGAATGGCCAAATTTGATCAAAAAGTTGTTGAAAGTGCTCGAAAAGATTTGGACAAGTACAGAACCGAAACGCTACATTTAACAGAGCCAGAATCAGTTCAGAAACATAGGAGCGTAATCAATGTTGATCAAGATGCCGATGAGACTAGAGAACGATTGGAAGAAGAGCGTGAGAAGAAGCTCAAATCACAAAAATTACACTTTGCAATCGACAAGCAAGTGAATATGGCCGCAACCACTGAGGTGTACAGCGATCCAACCACTGGTGAACTATATGACATCATGTTACAAAAAACTCAAATTGATTGGGGCGCGAATGGCTGTAATAATTTCTACAAGATGCAAATCTTGTTCAACCCTCTACAACCTCATCTCTATGTGTTATGGAATCGATGGGGACGAGTAGGCGATCAAGGTCAGCACCAAAGAACAGCGTATAGTGCTGCCGAAGAGGTCGTAACGGAATTCAAAAAGATTTTCAAAAGTAAAACAAAGAATGAGTGGAGCCATCGCGGTGGCGACCAATTTGTCAAACAACCCGGTATGTACAGCATCGTGGATGTTAGGTGTCATATTGAGGTGGACGATTTGCTCAACAACATCCAATGGGATGCACCAGAGGTTGCTCAGAAAACAGTCGTAAGCGATACTAGTTTGGTCAAGGCCATCAAGAAGTTCTGCGATACTGATTTGTTGAAGAAGTATACTACTCAGAAATGTGGTAGTGCGATATTAGGCGATCTTAAAAAAGACGCAGTCAAGAAAGGGCTCGATCTTTTGAATAAAATACTAGCCGATATCAAGGAACTAAATGATGGCGTATTAGTAGAAGAGGAAAATAAGGGTGATGCCATGGAAGTAGATGGTGAAGGATTCAATAATCAAGAACCAAAGAGAAGAGAATTGAATCCAACGGAACGTAGAGAAAAGTTCGATCAGCTCACTGAGAAGAGCAATCAGTTTTATACCATGGTACCTCATGCGGAGTTTACTAATTCAGCTTTTATTCCAATCACTAATGCAGATCAAGTAGCCAAGAAGAAGGCCATGTTAGCAAAGTTGTTAGATTTACAAATTGCCAAGAAGATTATTTTTGCGGCACAGAATCGCGTCAAGGATGTCAATCCAATTGACTATGTTTATTTTGCGTTCAATTCGCACTTTGCACGAGTACAAGACGCAGATCCTGATTTCGAAATGATCAGGAAGTATATCAGCAACACTTCTACTACAGCCAGAATCAAGAGCATCTTCAGAGTGGTGAGACATGTGGAGCAAGAGAGATACAAACCATTTGAGAGCGATAAGAACAGAATGCTACTATGGCATGGGTCCTCTGCTAGTAACTACTTAAGCATTCTAAGTAGCGGACTTCGTATTGCGCCACCTGAGGCTCCCGTATCCGGATACATGTTCGGAAAAGGTGTATACTTTAGCGACGTTTTTAAAAAGAGCGAGAGTTACTGTCACGCGCACATGTTCAATGGTCGTGCGTATTTGATGTTATGTGAAGTAGCGTTGGGTGATATGAGTAACCAGTACAATGCCAATTATATGGAGACACCACAGCCAGGTACTTTGTCAACAAAGGGACTCGGTAGAAATGCTCCTGACTATACAAAGCCCTCGTTTGTTATGTATGATGGAGTGAAGGTTCCATTGCAGGAAGTTGTTCAAGATGATACAGGGAATTATACCAGGAAGTACAGTTTAAATTATAACGAGTACATAGTTTACAACGAAGCTCAAGTCAAGATAAGGTATCTTATACAAGTGAAGAATGGGCCATCTAGAAACAAGAAATAATTGACAAAGTCGCACGCAGTGTGTAATAAATTCATCCTCCTTGTCAAAGAACACTGTTAAACTACCATCTTCACGCATGCCCTTAAATGACACATCTTATGTGCTCTTTTCAAGTAAACATATGGTAATAATACTTAACAAAAGATCAAAAAGGTAGAACACCAGTCAACACCATCAATGGCCTCTGAGGAAGCATTTATCTTTGACGACGATCCAACCCATCACACGGTATCAAACGACGAAATAGAGAGGAAGAACAAAATTTTTTTGGAGGAAGCAAGGAAAGAGAGTATACCTGCAGTGGTGAACGGACAAGCCAACACCATCGCGTACTTTAAAAAGATTGGCAAGATACTGCAGAGGCTTAACTACCACACAACTTCAACAAGAAGTTTATGCGACACCACAAGTTTCATAGAGAAAAATGAAGAAGGAGAGAAGTTGGATCCAGTCGCAATCTTCCGTTTCAACCAGGTTGAGATCCGTGCAAGACAGCAAGAAGGAGTATTAGGAGCACCTATTGGAGGCGACATCAACAGGAATTCAAATGCAATTTTACAACATTTCATTAACAACGGAGGAGACGTTTACAAAGACTTCAAACATGATGACGTCTTGTCTTTCGACACCGGTGATCAAATCACTGCAGCGGCTTTCTCTTTACGTGATCAACTCCCATGGACAGCAAGAACACCAGCTTTCCCAAACACTGTCGGAACCATTGTGATCGTGAGCCCAAGCACACCAAAGTTATCAGTGAACGTCTATGAATTGTGAAAATAAAACTATTTTTCTTTATAAATTTTTCAATTTATTTGTGGAATTGTAAAGCATGATGTGCTTATGTTGTTTCAAATCCAAAGAGAAGAAAGATAGAGACGCTTAGGATCCTACAAGTACGTTCTTTGTAAAGGAGGTAGATCAAGAAGCGATGCAGTATTCTCGATTGGAAAGTTCACATTAGCGGAAGATCTACAGGTTCGGATTTTAAGAGACTTTTTAAGGATAACTTCACATGTTTTTTGGCAATCTTTTACAAAAATGAGAATTAGAAGAGAATTAGACAAAGAAGAGGATGACAATGGCTCTGTCAAATATGCAAGAACCGATCGCGAACCAACCCTCCCGTCTGTCTTTGAAATAATGGAGGAAGAAAACCTTTCAAATCCTTTTCAAAAGCAAGAGTATGGAATAGGAGTACAACCCAAGACCCTTCTAGAGTTGGAAATGATTGGCGTAAGTGGTGAAATAAGGTCAAAAGAACGTTGGTGGGAGAAAATGAAAGACGACAAGATTGTCAACAAATGGAGGGGAGAGTGCAAGCTGAGTAAGGAGGCGTTCGACTACATCTTGAAGGAACTGGACTATTATAACTATATTAGAGAAGGAACCACACAAATGTCCCCGGTAGATTTAGTATGGCAGTCCGACGACCTAATCTCCGCCACAGACAAGCAAGAGCTTATCCGACAAGTAAAGAAGTTGGAGGATGTACCAAGTGAACGTATGGACTGGCATCCAAATTCAAACGAACAAGTTTTGGATTTAGTACACCCCTCTTTGTATTGTTTGGTGAGTAATACATCAACAAAAATAAATAACGCATCCCTTGCAAGACAAAGTGCAAAAGATATGCTTTATCACATGAACACTGGTGAAGTAATTGTATTGAAGCATGACATTTTGGATGACATGAGTTTTGTTTCAGACCAAACCCAGTGGATCCCATCGGAAGTCCAAGTTGACAGTGATGGAAAAGTCAAATTCTTATCCTATATTAACAATCTACACCCACAGAATCACTCTGCTTTGTATGGGGTGCTCGAGAATATTACTGCCAAATTCGTCCCCCTTTGGGAGAATGTTTTGAAAGGGATGACCTCTTCACCACCACCAAGATGCGAGGTTAGGCCATATTCATGGTATGAAAATAAAGAAAACATTGAGAGCAAGGCAAAATTCAGAGAACAATACAAGAAAGACAATCCTGATCTTCCATCTGATGATGAGGACTTTGAAGATGCGTTTGAAGAAGAATGGGACATTGAGAAAGGGCATCATCTATATGTATCCGCCCCAACTGTGTACGAATTCAAGACACCAGAAATTAATGAAAATTTTATTCTGAAAGACTCTCGCCTTCAAATCATTGTAAAACTGGCAAACATTCACCTTACACCCGAGAAACCCACTTATGAAGGTGGTACGTACCATATCGAGGGTATGAAAAATGAGGGAATCGTCGCCTCTGGCATCTACTATTATGAATTTGATAATATTAGCGAATCAGTATTACGATTCAGAATGGCAGTGAGCGAACCAGAGTATGAGCAGGGTGATGACTTTGGCGTCAATGCCATATATGGCATCGGCAATGATGATAAATTAAATCAAGTGGTGGGAGGCGTCATAACCAAACAAGATCGTTGTATTGCATTTCCAAATTCAATGCAACATCGTGTTGAACCATTCGAATTGGTCGATAAGACTCGTCCTGGCTATCGTAAAATCCTTGTCTTGTTCTTGATAGATCCTGGCACAAGAATCTTATCGACTGCAGACATTCCACCCCAACAAAAGGAATGGTTGGTGCAGGAACTCGCTTTGCATTTGAAAGAAAAGTTACCCATCGAAATCATTTCGTATATTGTACAATTTATGCCTTCGATGATGAACTTGGAGCAGGCAAAACAACACAGAGACAAGTTGATGCAGGAAAGAGGAATGCTAGTCAGAGAACGCAACGAAATGACCTTTGAAAGAACCTTTTCCTTGTGTGAACATTAAAACTTTTATTTCAAAGAAGGTTAGTAACAATTGAAAATTTCACTGTGCGCCAAATGTTTATGTAATGATTTTTATTTTCTTTTACAAATCAACAACACGCGTGAGCTTTTGAATGCGATTCAGCAATTGATCTCCATGCTTTATGACCTGTTGATACATTGCATTCTTCGCATCGGGTCTGTTGGTTTCAATGATTCCACCCACTTTGTCAATCTTTGCATTTAAACGTCCGGCAGAGATGAATCTTGATAGTTCTTGATCCAAAAAGATGACGCCAAGACCAAATTGGTCAGCTGTCGAACTCAAAGTGACTGATTTGTATGATTCAAGGAATTGCGAGTAGGCACGAATACGCATCTCGCGGCTGTAGTGATGGACGTGGCGCGATAGGAATCTATCCTTCTTCATTTCGTCTGTAATGTCCACCAAAGCGACAAGGAAATCTCTGTATTGGCAATTATACAAGCTGTTCAAATAATCAGCTGCGTGTGGGATCTTACCAACAACACTCAAAATGTCGCTGGAGTCTACCACGCGCTTCTTCATTTCTGGTCTCTCTAATGAGATCATGCTTACGATTATTGTATAAAACACAAATCTCTCGTATGACAACAACTCGGAGGAGCTGAATGTGGCAATGCTCTCCAAAAACAAACTAGCTGCTCCCTTGAAGTTGCGAACAATGAGTAAATAAAGTCCTTCGTATACTTTTAATCTGTTACGGCGCTCCCAATCACCTCCCTCTTCAATCATGCTGAATGATTTTAGCACATGCAACGAAATGATCCTTACCTTTTTGCCTTCTCAATGTTGCGTCTGAGTAGGTCCATGTCTAACCAACTGAAACCGATGCGTTGGATCGCAAACACAATGTCTAGTCTTTGGCCAAGTGCTACGGTCTTTTCTGTTGTTTGTCTGTATGCTTCTAATGCCTTTTCTTTGTCACCAATCTTGTGGTGGTACTCTGCGATGCTGAGGAGTGCCTCTCTGACTTCATTCTCACCAAAGTTTTCTTCGACATCTGCAAGTTTGTCTTTCAATTCCTTGTGCTTCTCTTCATTCTTTTTTTGTAGTTCACTAACTAATTGTGCATCGCGTTTGAATGAATTGGAATAGTTTTCGGTTAAATATTCATAGTATGGTGCCATGTCTGATCTTTAATATTCTGGAGAAATGTAGGATTCTTACCATTTTCTTTGACAATTTGAAGTATTTGCTCTGTTGTGTTTGATTTGTCTGTTTCGTTACTTAATTTGAATAATAGATCAGCAAGCGTGATAAGGTGGTCGACGGGGATTACTTCCTCAGACATTTTTCGATTTTATTGTTGATCAACTGTCAACTTGGAAAGCTATTTTTGAATGCGATTCCGGAACAAACAATTATTCGACAAAGTCTTTCAAGATCGTGTTATAGCTGTGTATGCTTATCTACTTCGCATCTAATTTACATAATTATTTGAGAATGATTGCAGCATGAAAATTCTGATCGTTCGAATTTTGTAATCAACGATATCTAAAAATTGAACATCAAGATATTTTTACAAACAAGATTAATGAGCCCCAGTTAAATTTTGAATCTAATTCAGAGTTTATTACACACAACAACAACATGAACGACAAAGTTTACATTGACTACAATGACATCCACAGAACATGTGCTGACACTGCTATGCGCATTAAATCATCAGGATTTGTTCCTGATTTACTTTTAGCCATTGGAGGTGGAGGATACATACCAGCTCGCATTTTGCGCACATTTTTGAAGATACCTATTAAGACAGTTAGGTTTGTACTTTCACTGGTCTATTATGTAAACTTTCAAGTCTTGAGTTATACAACGACAAGATTAATAGACCAAATGACAACGTTGTTATAAGGCAGTGGGTCAAAGAAGAAGACATTAAGGGCAAAAAAATCCTTGTTGTTGACGAAGTAGATGATACAAGAACGACATTGCACTTTTGTGTTGAAGAGCTTCAAAAATTCCAACCTGCAAGCGTAGCAGTGTTCGTCATACATAACAAAACAAAGGAGAAGAAGAGAGCACAGCACTGGGATAACGACGAGGTGAAAAAGGATTCAGTTCACATTGACCATTATTGGTCAGGTGTCAATGGTAAGTTTTGCAAACGGGCTTTTCATATTTACACACAAAAGTAGTACCAGATGCTTGGCTTGTTTATCCTTGGGATGCCGTCGACATCGATCAGCACTGCAAGAACAGTAGCACTGGCATACAACTCATGAAGTGCATGTAATAATAAATTTTTCAAATTAAAAACAGTTTTAATCCACATCTTTTTCATAATGACTGTTATCTTCTACATCCAAGTACATTGCTTATTTTAATAAACACGCGAAGTTTGTCGACAACAAATTTTATTCAAAAATGATTTTGTACAAGTTGGCATTTTAATGCGAGTTTAGGTAGGGTGTTACATCCTCTTTGATGAACATTCTTTGCATCATGATTAGAGAATGTGCTACCAAATGAATCATATCAGAATTTTGTGTGGCCACGATCAAGTCATAACCATCTGGTAATTGTGCCTCCACAGTTCCCACGATCTTGTGGTTCTTCTTTACAACAAAGTCTCCTCCATACTTTCCGACCATCTTCAAAACTTGAGCGTTGTCGCTCCTCTTGTAATTGAACTTCCTGTCCTTGGTCAATGGCTTGAAACGTTCTTTGCACAACCCAATTTGACCTCTGCTGCTCCATATGGCGTACGTCTTGTGGAAGTGACCGTCTTCGTTTGTAATCTTGTACAATGGTCTATCGTCCTTGTCCCAAATTGTCGTGGTGCCACCAATGCGCATCTTGACTACATAGAGTGCTTCCTTGCTGTCGTTGAGCACTTCCAAGTTGACCGTGCTACCGATCTGTAAACTTGTCATTATGGTGTCCTCGTGGTTGATCTTGAAATGTAAACGTTTGCTTGCCTCGACAGTCTTCTTCTTGGTGTCCTTTGTGTTGACAGCGTTCTTTTTGGCCATGCTGTTTTCACGTTCAATGTCATCAGCCAACTTGCGTTGACGCTCCCTCTCGTTCTCTTCATCTTCTCTTTGCATGCGTAGCGCCAACTCTCTGTCCTCGCGCTCTTGTTGAAGTCTGGCGCGGTTTCTCTCCATCATCATTCTTTCGCGTTGTTCGGCCAACTCTTGGTTGCGACGATCGATGGCCTCTTGTCTTTGGCGCTCGGCCTCAAGTGCTTCTAGACGTTGACGTTCCTCCTCTGCACGTCTCTGTCTCTCGAGTTGCATTTGTCTTTGGCGTTCCATCTCTTGTTGACGTTGGCGCTCGGCCTCAAGTTGTTGTTGACGCTCAATTTCTTGTCTTTGACGCTCCAAAGCGGCTTGTCTCTGACGCTCCGCCTCTTGTCTCTGGCGCTCTGCCTCCTGTCTTTGACGCTCGCGCTCTTGGGCTTCAAGTCTTGCACGTTCGCGCTCTTGTGCCTCCTTGCGTTGAAGCTCACGCTCTTGTGCCTCGCGTCTCTGTCTTTCTCTTTCGATTGCTTCTTGTCTTTGGCGCTCTTTGGCCAAGCGTTGTTGCTCCTCGTAGGCGCGTTGCTGTTGCTCATAAAGACGTTGTTGTTCCTCTTCATAGGCACGCTGTTGTTGGGCAGCGTATTCTTGTTGGTACTGGTACTCTTGTTGAGCCGCAATTTGATCTATGGAGTCCATCATTGTCGAGTTATCGAATGGGTCATTTTGATGTTGTATCTTTTCTGGGAACAAACTTGAAACTGGACCTAGGGCACCAGTCTTTCCTTTATTAAGTTCATAATCGTTCTTTCTGTTCATCATTTCTCTCATGGGGAAGAGTTGGTCTGACGTTAGTTTCTCTTCAGCAGGTTGCCTCTGTTCAACAGGGGCAGTTCTTTGTGGCGGTGGCGCTCTCGACTGGGGAGGCGGTATTGAGCCACTTCTGGTCGCTGGGGGTGAAGTTCTTAAAGGAGCTTGTGTTCCTTGCATTACGTTATAAAAATTGTTGTTGTTTTGTACAGGCTTGTTGTATTGTTGATTAGCATGTTGTTGTTGATACTGCTGTTGCGGTTGGTATTGTTGTTGCTGATATTGTTGTGGTTGTGGTTGTTGTTGTTGTTGTTGTTGGCTTGGTTGATATTGGTTTTGATATTGTTGCTGTTGTTGCTGTTGCTGTTGGTTGTCCTGGAAAAAAAAGTCTTCGAACGGGTTCGCCAAGTCCGCGAAGGCGTCGTTGTCGTCAAAGGGGTTTGTCTTGGCAGGCTGTGTGGACGTCCCATATTGATGAGCGTATGAGGTGTTTTGATAGTGAGACATGTTGTTTAATTGAGTTTTGTTTGATTTTTGGAAATTTTGTTTTTCACTAATTCAGTCTGAGTAATCCTATCTTTAGAATTTAAAAATAACTTAACAAGTGATTTATTTATGGAACGTCACAATCAAGGAACGCTTTCGTCAAATGTAGTCATATCAAATATGTGAGCGAAGCTGCCGAAGCATTGTAGGAATAAAAGCATCTACAATGTAATTGTTAAGCATTTAGTGTTTAATATATTTATAATATATAAAGACATTGGCTCCAGTGGTGTCATCTTATGGGCTTTCGCTTCTGACAGACCTGTTGTTTTCTATTTTCCACATGTGAGCTAATTTGGTTTCTGTGAATTTAACAAGTGGCACGTGACGCATTGTATGCTCGATGATCGCTATTTATTCACTTAATATTTTTTTCAACACTTATGCCATCTGTCTATACTCAGTTACAATGACGTAGATAGTTGATCAATCAGGGTTGACTATTTTATTTGGTCAATTTAGTTGGCACAAGCCTGAGAATCACATTAAACGATGTCTTCCAACGAACAAGAGAAGCAATGTACACAGCTCGTGTTCTATGATAAAGGATTCCCAACAAACAAAGAGCTTCGCGCGCAGCTGGAAAATGTTAATGACCCTGAGGAACAGGTAAAATAAAATTGAAACACGGTCGTTGACTTTGGTTTTGTAGTTTGAAGGTCTTAAAAAACTAGTTTTGAGCGAACTTAATGGAGAGCCACAAAATAATCTTCTCATGGATGTTTTGAAATACATTTTGCCCTCTAATGATAAGAGGCTAAAGAAACTTTGCATGTATTATTTGGAGACTATAGACAAGAATGATAAGAATGGAAAACTCAGATCAGAAATGATTCTAGCATGGTACAGACGCTCAATACAAAAAATTTTAACAACATAATAGCTCGCACATTCAAAGACTTTTGGAGCATCCAAATGAATACGTTCAAGGTTTCGCTCTACGTTTTGTATGTAAAATTAAGGAGGCCGACCTTTTGGGACCCCTTATCCCCTCTGTCAAAAAGAGTCTTGAGCATCGTCACTCATATGTACGCAAAAATGCTGTTTTGGCAATTTTCTCCATCTACAGCGACAACGATCAGCTCATCCCTGATGCACCAGAGTTGATCGAGGACTTTTTAAACACCGAACCAGAGGTAGCTGCCAAACGTAATGCCTTCATCATGTTGTTCCACTGTGATCAAGATCGTGCTGTCAAGTACTTGAGATCCATCATTGATCAAATACAAACCACCGGTGATTTGTTCCAATTGGCCATCCTCAACTTGCTGAAGAAGATGGCAAAGAACAATCCCAACGAAAGAACAAAATACTTGAAGGTGATCTCATCATTGTTAGACTCCAAGAGCAATGCCGTTCTCTATCAATGCGCTGGTACCTTGGTCTCCCTATCTGCCTCTCCAGTTGCAATCAAAGCAGCCGCATCATGCTACATTAAATTGTTGTTGACACACAGTGATAACAATGTCAAGCTGATCGTCTTGGACCGCATCATCGAACTCAAGGAGAGATACCCAGTCGTGATGCAACAGGTCGTCATGGACTTGCTAAGAGTGTTGAGCAACAATCCAGACATGGACATCAAGAAGAAGGTTTTGGAGACTGCCATGGCCCTAGTCAGCAGCAGAAACGTCGACACCGTAATGAGCGCTCTCAAGAAGGAATTACAAAAATCACAATCCACATCAGAAACCGTCGAATACGATAAGCAGAACGAAACAGAATATCGCAGAATACTAGTCAAGACCTTCCACGAGTGCGCCATCAAATTCCCAGAAGTGGCCCATCACGTCCTGTCGGTCATGGACTACTTGAGCGACACGTCAGGTCCCGACGTCGTCTTGTTCGTAAGAGAAGTCGTCGACACGTTCCCCAAACTACGTCAACAAATACTCGACAAATTATGTCAAAACTTTTCTCGCATCCAAGCACCCAGAGTGTTCAGAGTTGCCTTGTGGATCTTGGGAGATTACAGCGAGACCCAAGATCAAATCCAACAATCCTTCGACACTGTCAAATCGGCACTAAAGGATTTGTTAGGAACGCAAACCGTTCATCAAGATTTGGAAGACGACGATGACAATTTATCGGTCAAGAGCAGTTCGTCCAGTGCATACAGCAAGACCACCACCACCACCACCACATCTGCAAGCAACAAGAATTTATTGCGCGCCGATGGAACTTATGCGGCACAGACCGGATTCGACAGCGCTGCCGCTCAAACAGCCTCCGCTTCATCGTCCAAGAAGGAAGCAGCAAAGCCACCGGCTAGTTTGAAGGGATTCGTGGAGGAGAATAACTTTTACTTGAGCAGCGTGATCTGCAACACCATTTGTAAATTAGCATCTCGCATGCACAAATTAGAGGGCGTGTCGGACAAGATTGTGAATCAGATCAAAGCAGATGCCATGTTGATCATGACCGTGATCGTCAAGCACAGCAGCGATCCATCCAAGAACTATCGCATGGATCGCGATACTCAGGAGAGAATCAATCTGTGCATCAAATTGTTATCCCAACAACCATCACAACAGGTCACCGACATTATCGTAAACAGCAAGACCGCATTCGGCGACATTCTCAAACAAAAGAAGGCAAAGGAGGTACAAGAACAACAAGACAAGGAGAACAAGGTCACGTCCGCCAGTCAACCGGACAATCTCATCAACATTACACAATTGAAGGGAAAGAAATTCGATGCTTTCGAATTCGAAGAGGAGGACATTTCCAAGGCCACCAGCAACGCTGCATTCAACAATGGTCAATCAGGCGGCAAATTATCCAGGGTCACTCAGTTGACCGGCTTCAGCGATCCAGTCTATGCAGAGGCTCTGGTCACCGTTCATCAATTCGACATTTTATTGGATGTGTTGGTGATCAATCAAACCAATCACACTTTACAAAACTTGACGCTCGAATTGGCCACCGTCGGAGATTTGAAATTGTGCGAGAGACCTCAAACATACACCATGGCGCCCAAATCGAAACAACGCATCAAGGCTAACATCAAGGTCAGCAGCACGGAGACTGGCATCATTTTCGGAAACATTGTTTATGATCAATCAGGTGCTGGAAACGAGACCTCGTGTGTGATTTTGAACGACGTGCACATTGACATTATGGATTACATTGCGCCTGCTACTTGCGACGATATGCAATTCAGGGCCATGTGGTTCGAATTCGAGTGGGAGAATAAGATTCCGGTCAAGAGCAATGTTAATGCAGAGGAGGTGAGCTTGAGACAATATTTGAATTTCATCACCAAGGCCACCAACATGAACTGCTTGACGCCAGAGTTGGCATTGGCTGGCGAATGTGAATTTTTGAGTGCTAATTTGTATGCCAGGAGTAGTTTTGGAGAAGATGCGCTCGCGAACGTGAGCATCGAGAAGTTACCCGACGGAAAGATTGATGGATTCGTCAGGATTAGGAGCAAGACGCAAGGAATTGCGTTGAGTCTTGGAGATAAGATTACCAAAATACAAAAGGCACAAGTGGCACCTTCTCAATAAATTTATTTTACAATATATGAGAGTTGACTTTGTTGTTGGCGTGTTGTTTGTTGGAATATTGTTGGGAATATCGAATGTTGTGAATACAAATGTACCATCGCCCTATATGGATGAGATCTTTCATGTTCCTCAGGCACAACGGTATTGTATGGATGGGATGATGAATGCGGAGTGGGACGATAAAATTACAACGTTACCTGGACTGTATGTTATTAGTGTTCCTTATGCAATGCTTGTAAGGTTACTCGGTGGGAATTATTGTGATGTAAATACTTTAAGGAGCATTAATGTGATTTTATTGGGTGGTGTTCTGATCTCAATCTTTTTTGTGCTCATGTCAAGAAGGAATTCGCAGAGCACCCTACCAATAGTTCTAAAATCCCTACAATTGTCAACACTACCCTTAATTTACTTCTTTGCTTTCTTGTATTACACCGATATAGGTTCCATTCTATTCTTAATTATTGGCTATGCATTTGCAAGACGATCAAGATTTAATTTGAGTGCATTGGTATGTGGTTATACTGTATTCTAATTTAAAAATTTTCAGAGTTGTGCAGTCGCTATTCTCTTCAGGCAAACAAATATAATTTGGACATTTTGGATGGCTTTGGACACGTTAGTGACGTGGTACGAATCTGAAAACAAAGACAGCGAAACCAAACCTTTTGCTTTAGGAATGTTTATAATATTTGTTATTAATAGAATGCACATTATTGTTGTTAGATTGGCAGGCTATATAATTCTTGGTGTGTCTTTCGTTGTTTTTGTAATCATCAATGGTGGACTTGTTGTAGGTGACCGCACTAATCACATTGCAGTCGCGCACGTACCGCAAGTTATGTACTTTTCTGCTTTTTGTGTTGTGTTCATGATGGGCGAGCTCATCTTTGATGTTTATAGGTTTTACAAAAATCGTGGGTCCATCGTAAAGCTTATTAAGCACTACGCTCCCCTCATGATCATACTAACACCAATCATAGCAGTATTATGCATCAAATATAGGTTAGTTCGTCGTTGATTTCTTAGATTGACCCTCCTTTCAGTTACGTCCACATATTCATCCTCAGTGACAACAGACACTACTTGTTTTATTTATGGAGAAGGTTATTTAGAATCCACATCAACCCTGGTCAGATTCCTCTCAGTATTCTCTTGGCGTATTCTCCCATCTACGCAGTTTGTATTATTTATTTGTGCTCCCTCCTTAAAGGTAAGATTTGCTACTACTAGATCTCGATTTTAACTTTCGCAGGAAGTGGTAAGAGTGTTTTATCTATTACTTGCTTTGTTCTGTGCGTGTGTCTAAACTTGATTCCTCTACCTCTTATTGAATTCAGATATTTCATCACTCCATTCATAATGTTGAATTTGAACATTTATGCATCAAAAAATATTGGGGAGGACAAGATCCATACAACACCCTCTTTAATCAACCTCTCAGTATATGGAGTTATTAACCTGTTAACTTTGTACATGTTTATATTCAAACCATTTGTAGGACCAGATGGAGAAGAAGCAAGAATAATGTGGTAGTTAGTGATAAATTTGTTATTTACATTATAGTACAACAATGTTTTGTTTTGATCCGCACCATATTCTGTTCCTTTCCTACTTGCTGACCTTGTGCTGTTACTGGTGTTACTACATTTTTACCAGTCGATGAGTTCGTTCCGAGTTTTGATGGAGCAGACTCAGGTCTCCCGACAACTGGCTCATGTTGAATAGGTTCATCATCAACACTATATAAGTCTTCCTGTTTGATTGTTGTTTTGATGAACAATTCTCTAATTGTAACGGGTACTGTATTTTCTGCATCTGATAGAGATTTTCTTCTTTCCTTCAAACTATTGTCGGCGTGACGCATTTGTATTTTCTCTAACGGTATCATTTTCCTCATCATCTCCTCTCTGCTGGCACCAATATTTAGTGGCGAAGAAAAGACACATGCTTGTTGTACGCGTTGAGATTGCTCATCAAGATATAGTTTAACTTCATCCTCTTTTGTGACGCTTCGTATTGCAAGGGGTGATGCTGAACAGAATGGACACACCGGATCCAATTTGTTGTCATTTGTTTCTAGTGCGTCAACAGTGCAGAAGGCACAATAGTAGTTTTGGCAACACATAGTGACATTTATTGCTAATACGCTGTTAGTGAAATTGAAGCGTAGTTCTTACTTTCAAAATAGAACATACAAACTGGACACAGATACTTGTACCTATCCTTCTGATCTGGCTTCTGGGGTGTGAAATCAATACCGCATTCTAATCTTGGTTCTGTCATGTTGCCTACTGGTATATGTTGTGTTTTTTTAAATTCTTGGTGGAAAGATAATTTAAGCGCTAAATAATAAACGACTCCCAGCATAAGCGGGAATTATAGTCAACTTTATTCAACACAACTTTCATGCTTATTCACCAGACAAATTGAATCCTCTTCCATAACTTGTGAGTATTTCTTCACCCTTTTTAATCTTCTTGTTTGCGGTAAAATAACCAATTCTCTTCTCCCCACTCGGTGTTTGGTAACTTTTATACTTTACATTAGGCGACTCGGCAACTCCATGGAAATCATTGACCATTCTCGCTTCGTTACCAATTTTAGATGCATCACATATCAGTCCATCTGCATATCTCATAAGATATTGGGAATCATCGTCACAATCATCGTCCAAGAATATTTTCCCTACGTAATCAACAATATGAGTTTGTGGAGGAATCGTTTTGTTTGCAAACAATCCAAATTGCCCGTTTGCAGGGTGATCTTTGTTTTGAATTCTTTTAATCACAAACTTGTTTACATTTTCAGCCACCGAACTCTGTGTGGGGCAGTATTTTTTACGGACCTCCTCAGGAATGCGTGAATCCCACGTATAGCTGGCTTTATATTGGACGTTTGTGGGCCATGTCACCATGACAATTTCAATGTTGTTAAAATCATAAACTTTTACAAAAAAACAAGATTTATTACAAAATTGTTCTCCTCAAGATCCTGCCATCTGCTCCACCCGAGTAGAAGAATTGACCAGTCACATGCATATCCGTAACTCCAGAAGATCCCATTCCAAATATTTGACTTCCGCGATGCGTTTGTCTAAAGGCTTGAATCTGGTCCATGGCCCTCATGTCCCAAATCTTTACATCACCATCACTGCACCCAGTCAAAAAGAATTCTTGGGTCATATCAAGAGTCATCGACTCCAAAACACTACCAGAGTGTGCGACAAAGCTTTTTACAACGCTCTTGGTGCGCACATCAATAGCAGTCACATCACCCCTTCTAGTACCAACCAACAAGACATTATAACGAGAGCAATACAAGACGCTACTCGGTTCGTCAACGAACGCCGAGCCATAAACATTGGCGTCGTGACTAGGCATCAACAGATCCCAAACAAATAAATTTTTATTATTAGCACTCGTGCCAATTGTGGCAACCAACGAAGCGGAGTCCATAAAAGTAAATCCATTGGCGTGACTAGAGTGACATTGTAAGCGTGCAAAATCTTGTAAACTCTCCTTATTTGCTTCAAATCTCCATAAGGTCAATTGACCGCTCGTGTCGGTGGCGCCAAATTTGTAACCAAAGTGACTGAACCGTAGACTAGTAATGGGAGCGCTTCCGTGCTCACGGTAAGTACGTATCATTTGAGGAGATCCAAATTGGAACATGTGAATAGCTCCATCGCTACCGCCAGATAAATAAAATGGTAAATAGGGATGTGAAATTAAGCTATGAACGCTTTGATTATGATCGCTGCTCGTCTGCTGAGCTATCTTCTTCTTGAGTGGCGATTCATTAATGGTCGAGTTTGATTTAAAGTGGCTAGCGCTTGATGCAGTAGTAAACGAAGGCTTACGCGCCATTTTCAATCGGTTCTTGATGCGATTCAAAGTGCCTTGATTGACTGATGATTCGCTGTGGAAAGAATCCGAATCGCTCCCTTCCTCTCTCATGTTTAAAAAGTCATACAGGCCAAATCCAGCGTTAGATGGTAACACTGCGCCGCCCATTTGAACGCTGGTGAGCATGTCGTCACGAGCTGCCATGTCGTCGAATCGATGTAAGCTAGCTTCCCACGTGGGCGCCTCTTCGTCATGTAGTCGATCCAATGTTGGATTACGCTTGCGATATTTGATGCTGTGTTGAATGTTTACTTCGCGAATCAAACGACCTGATGCATAAGCTAGATAGCTTGGATTATTTTGATCGATGCATAGCGCTCGAATGGGTTCTCTTGTCTTTACGATTTCTACATCGGCGCTGAAACACACTTGTGGAGCAGCATTGTTAAAGTTAGCTACTTGCGCATCGTCTTGTACTTGCTGTTGCTGCTGTAGTTGTTGCTGATCGTTATTTGTTTCTTGATGATAAGGCACTTGTACACCGAGCGTTCGTTGATTTTGTATGCTTGATAAATTATTCCATATACGGTTGACTTGCTCGTCTTTGTAAATCCTTTCGATTTCTGGATGTTTACGAGGTTGGAACCAATGTTGAGCAATTTTGAGCTTTACTTCTTGTTGAGTGTGTAAATCTAATAACACTGGCGCAACTAATTTTGCGCGGGAGCGACTTCTGGTGCGCTGCGTAGGTGTGTTTACCGAAGCATTCGAGAGTAGCGCATCTCCTACTATGAGCTGAGCATAGCTAGATACAGAATTCATGTCCCTGAAGTTAGGAGTTGGATATTGATTCGATAGCGAATAAATCTCAGCTTCTTGATAGAATAATTTGCTGGATAAATAGCTACACCAATAATTCAAACATAGACTAGCGTCGTTGGCGGTGATGGATTGCTTTGAGCTCTCGTATGATTTCTTGATGACGTGTCGCATGCTACCGCTGAGTCTCATCACGATCAAGCTAATGAATAAATCAGAATAAAACTCAAATTTCAATCGATCGATCAATGCGTCGCTCTCTGCAGTACCATCCTGTTGTTGTTTCTTTTTTCTTCCTCGCTCCTTGTAGGCCTTGATGTATTCGCTGTAGTCAGTTACTGTTGGCTGATGACTCTTCTTATTGCGCTTGGCTTTAGCTTCTTCGTCCTTTTTAATAGCTAATAATTGCTTGCGCTCCATGATTTCTTGTTTGCTTGTGCTTCGGAAGTGATTGAAGAATTCAACGGGCTCACATAAATTTTTAGCTAGCTGGTCATTATCTGGATATAGCTCAAATAAAATGGCAACGTTCTCCCAATCACCTCTGCTGTAGCACAATGTGAATATAATCACGTAGATGGCAATTCCCAAATCTACTCTTTCGTGTGTGGGTGGAGAGTAGCCGAGAAGTGTTATTTTGTTGTAACAAGCGATGAGTTCGTTTAAAATTCTCTCGTAGATGGATAGCTGAGCAGTGCTGGGTATTTTACGACTCAATAACGATAAGCTAGCTACGATTTGATGTGTTACTGAAGTAACCACCTTCATCATGTCTTGTGGTTCGTTCAATAATAGACAGCGACCCATGATGAGTCCATTGGTTTCGCAATAGTCGACTAATCTCATCATGATTTCATTTTGATCTACTTTGAATTTCTCACACAATTGTTCTAATTGTTCTCCCAATCTGATCTTGATGGAATCCCAATGATCCAAATCCACATCATGAACATCTTGAGATAAAATTTGTAAAATGATTTTGATTTTTGTTTGTTGTATTACTTCCTTCATATCTGGTGGTGCTTGTTTCTTTTTGGTCGGTTGACTTTTAGGCGCTGGTTGACTACCACCAAACATTGACATGCCACCACCGCCCATCATACCACCTCCAAAGAAATCAAAAGTACCACTGGATATGGATTGGTTGACTGCTTGACTCGACACATTCTGCACCACATTCTTCACATTGTTTAATTTGTGAATGAATCGGAATGTCATCATGTGAGCACCCGTATGAATGTAATAATGAATGGTCCTTAGTATGATGCTGATGTTCTTATCGTTCACAATGTGTGAATAATTTGCACATTGTCTTTGAGATGAAATGTATTGACACAGTGCATAGAAACTCGGATCGAATAACGCACGTGACTGCGTCTGATTGGTTTGACTGTCAGTGAGTGCCGTTAATGTACCTTCATAATCCTTAACGATCCAATTCACACATGCTTCCAACCAATAATCTTTTTGTGTTTTCAAAAAAGGCAATAAGCTATTTACAGTTAGTAAACTCCAATTCACACAAATCACACATTACTTTTTGGTTAAGAATTGATTTGTGATTTCAGAATCATCTCCACAGTATAATCTAGCAATCAAATAAGCCAATTGATGATCTGCACTCTTTTTGACCAAAATGTCAATTGCATCTTTGGGCATGTCCGCAAGTATAAAGAATGCAGCAGCGTACTCAAAGTTATGCTTACCCAACAAAAGGAAAGCATTCTTTGCAGCAGCTTCTCTGTTCTTCGGCAGATCGAAATCTCTAGAATAAAATTCTGCTTGTCTATCCATTCTCTTGGCTTTGAACAATTGCACAAGTGCCGTTTTCTTTTTGAGAGCCAAATACAGCAACGCAACGTCCGTTGGTTGTTGATTCTCTCTGAATTTATCTCTGGCTAATGCCTCGCTGACCTGACGCAACGTAGTTTGATTTCTTAACCAATAAACAACACCAAGAGATTTAACAGTTGTCCATGAAGTGTTGTTCATTTCAGTATTGAATGACATGTCCCAGAGAACTTGTTGTGAATCACTGAACAATGCCCATGCGATATAAGGTGATTTGATGGGCCTTAATTGATTTTCGTTTTTGGTGTGTTGTGCAATTTTGACAGCAACCAAGTACCTTATGCCTCTACTATCCAGAGCAGTGGGTTTCTCTGGTACTTCATTCAAAGTGTTTACGATTGCACTCAGTGTAGTTTGATCAGCGGTCGACATGTCTGGTAATTGTATTTTTGATAAATTTTGAATCAAGATTTTAAATGCTTCTCTGAATGGCATTTCGTTGGTATCGTTTTGTAAAATGTTTTGGTTCGATTGTTGTTGATCTTGTGATGAATTTTGATCATTTTCATCTTGATCTGCATCATCGTCCAATGTGACCGATGCAAATTTATCCAAAAGACCTCTCATTTTGGTTCCAACCACAGTGGGTGCCACTTGCTCTTCTTGATCGCTTTGTTTCAGCAACACGTTGGTAATGAGCGATGGAATTCTGACTCGATCCGTTTCGAATGAGAACAAATCATGTTCAGAATCATCTTGTCTTCCATAATCGTTTGATTCTCTCCTTTCATTAAAGTCCTGGATGCACTTTGCAACGTGTATCAAAACCTTCTTCACCAAATCAAATTCTCCGCTCATCAACAAATCAATCAAAATTCTAAAAATAGATTAGCGCGAGTATAAATTCACTAGTTACCTTGGATGATAATCAGGTCTTCTTCTATGAGCAAATGTAGCCATGGTTTTGATGGTCTCCACGCTTTCTTGGTAATGTGACCATTTGGTATAAACGTGAATGGAACTTCCGAACGATGCGATCAAGCTGTGTTCGTTACTAGCACACATGCTGACACATCCCTTCGGACTCGAACATCCAGAATTCAATGTTGCAATTTTTTGCCAAGATGGTGAAATGTGAGATGCATCGGCATTGGAATGGGAAATCTTATTTGCATAACACAAGATGCGGGTGATGGTTCCAATGTATAAAATGTCATTTCCATCTCCTAATCCATTCCATTGTAAACTTCCAACGGGCTCATCGCAAGCAATAACTTGCTCCAATGTAAACGTTTCGTCGCTTTCGCTTTCATAAATGAAAACATTCTTGTCATCTCCAGCATGAGTCAATGCGATTCTCGACAAATCATCGCTCAAGTTGATTCTGTTGACTGCTTGTTCCTCGTTATTGGATTTGAATTTGATCCATTGCTTAAGAATTAATTTTTCTTCATTAGCGGATGGTGACGATGATGCAAATCTGTTCATCATTCCTCTTCCTCTTGGTGCCGTTGTTGTTGTAGGTTCGTCGGGTGAGATTTTATAAACGATGACTTGTCCATCGTCATTACCGACCGTTACAATTAAACAATTCTTTTCAATCTGCTTTGTTGATTTTGCATCATATTCACCAAGATCGGATGATGATGATGGTGACCATGACGATGATGTACTTTTCGAAAGTTTTTCGCTCTTTTTCGCGTGCACGCATGTGGGTACTCCATCTAATGGTTTGTTCATGATGAGTTGACTGGTGTATTTTGGTACTGTGATTTCAATCTCCACTTTTTCTTGTTCTACTCTCCATAGGCCCAAATTACCTTGATCATTGATGGCAATCACCATTGAATCAATTTTAGTCACTTGTGAATCATCATCATGATTAACGTAAACTTTTCTGATGGGGAACGCTTCAATGTATATACAATTAGTGAATTCTTCTCCCTCCTCTAATAAAAGTCCCGTGTGATGAATGTTGTACGAACTTGCTAATGGTGGAAAGATTGTTACTTGATGTTGAGTTGTTAATTCGTGTTTTCTTGCATCCTTTGGTGCCACGTAGAATAATTCAATCCCTAAAAAAATCACCAATGAAAAAATAAAAATCACATACCTAACTTGGTGCTGCAGAATAATGCTGGTGATGTTGGATGCCAAGCAATGCGATTGATCCCATCCACCTCACAATCGATAATATTTGTTAAAATGTCCTCTGGAGAATAACTTGCTGCTTCGCGACTGTGCCATACGATGAGGTGCATTTTGGGATCCACGCTGGCCACTAGTGGATGGTTGTTGTGGTTGACCAGAGAAATGTCGTGTGATGCGTGTCCAGTGAAAACATTTACAATGTTGAGTTGTGGAGTCGATGCGCTTCTACTTAATGAGAGATCCCAACAAGCCACCGTTCCATTTCTATTGTGTGTATATATCGTCATCTATCATGTTAAAAATGAATGAATCATGCTTGCTAACCTTGCTAGGAGCCGAATAGTCCAAATCCAATCCATCACCTGCCTTATAAAAAGCCTTTCCGCTGATTGGATCGTCGGCTAGCGTGTGGTTTAATGAATTGGGCATGCGTATCCATGTAGATGTTTTTGGCGTTCTGCGTGGGAAATCAGAGAGACCTTGGATGAGATCAACCACTAGCGTTCCATCAACCAGCACGGTCATCAACCACGTTTGAGATTCCAATAGACCAGTGTCCGAACTTGGTCTCTCTCCTATTGAAGTCATTTCTTGTTCCTCTTCAAAACTCACATCTTGGCTATGGTTGCCTTGCTACAAAAGAAATGAATTCAACATGTCTAATCAACGACTTACTGTTAGATCCGTTTGTAGACTCCTTTGGCGTAAATTAATTTCGTTCGGACAAATCTCGTGTGGCATGTGAAGCCATTGTACTATGATTGGCTCACAATCTCTCTTCATGACACTGCAGACATGGAATTGTAGTTCCTCGGTTTCGTTTGTTTCGGTCCATACTCGGATGTAGTTATCAACGGAAACAGTGAATAATACATTGGCTATGAATTCTCCTTCTAAAATGTCCTTGCACCTCCATTGCATGGATTTGACAGCTCTTGAGTGGGAAAGATAAATGTAAACATACTCAGCCTCGCTATTATCAGATTTGTGAGTGTTGCGAAACCAGACTTTAACAAAGCGATCGTGCTCTCCAACAGTTGCAAAAAAACGATCGTCAGGAGACATTGAAACGGAGCACACTGGAACAGGGTTCGCTATTTTGCACTGTAGATTCCATATCTTTTGGTCTTTGTTATATTCATAAATTAATAGTGCATCTCCTCCCAAAACAATCTTGTCCCCGTAAAGGTTGAAGACCGCGCACCTTATGTCTTGATCCTTGATATCAATTATAGAACTGGCCTTCCACCGTATCTTCTCGGTTATTGTAATTTGCTGTTGATCTTCGTCAGATGGACACTCATTATATGGTTCGTAAATGATCACTCTGTTTGCGGAGCAAGATAATAGTTTACCAAAGGACCTGCACCACTCCACAATAGTTATTGTATCTTCGTGTCCTCCAAGAAGTTGCACAAAATCCTGTCCTTGATATACTACGACATTTTTACCGCTAGCATATGCTAGTACCTCCTCTCCGAGATATACAGACCAAGACAATGCTTGGTCATACGGATTTGCTGCCCCAGCAACTATCTGATGTGGGTTCATGTTGCTTACAAAAATATTGATATTCGAATGGAACATTCTATCTTACAACATTAAATAGCATAAAAGAAAAATGATGAACAACTAATAAGGTTTGAAGTTGAAGTAGCATTGGATAGTAGAATCGGAACTGGCTCTGAAAGAAAAGTTTCATTAGAAGCCCATTGAAACTTCAACAATACGAACAATAAAGGTATTGCACAATTAAGACATTTATTTGAAGCAATGTTAAACTTACTTTTCTTTTGTCCAATATCGAGTTGCTATCAACGTTTAAGAGCATGTTAGTGGTTGTCTCTGCCTTTTCTGTAAAAAACTTGTTGCTACGTCCGCATTCTCATTATTAGGTATTTGGTCGTAGAAATACAGTAGCCCACTGCACGTAGCCTCGTCTGCTTCAATGAAAGCGCCTCTTGTGGCTGGGAAGTTGGTGGCACTGACCATCAACAACTGTTTTTATGGAGATGTTTATCTTGATTCTGTTGATTATTTTGGCGTTTGTGCTCAAGCGACATGATGTGGGTTCTCAGATTGTTAATGTTGTTGTCAATGTTATTAATACTGTTGTTGAAGTTGGTGAGGTTGATGTTGACATTGTTGATATCAATGTGTTCTTTTTTGCATCAGTTGTATTTTTATTGATTCATTTCAATAATAATTCTATTACGATTCAATTTACAACTGAAAGACACTTCAATTTTGATTCAATTTTATTTCAATAGTCTATTGATTCTCCTTATAGCGTTGCTATAGAGCTATCATGCTCATAAAACGACAACACGGGTTGAATTCCACAAGTAGCACGAGAGTATAGCCGTCGTAAATTCCTTCCGAGAAGGATGCAAAGGTTTTCAAGTGTATTTTCATTTAACTTATCTCGCCATGTTCTGATGAAGCCCGTATACTCATTTTATAATCATCGTTTACCTTTACAACCCATGTTAAAATCATTTTTTCAAATATTGGACATGTTCGAATCACGTCTACGTCAACACAAATGGGAAATAATTCAAACAAAGGAATAGCAGAGAGAAAGCCTAAGGAGCTTCCAGGTGCTGAACAAGTAGCGGCATTGAAAAATAGGAGAAAAACATTTATAGAAAAACAGGGGGAAGACGTTCAAACTGTGAAAGTCGATATTTCCAGTCCAGACAAACACCGAGTACATCCGAGCGCAATGACACCTAGAGACCGTGCAAAGTCTATTCGATTACCAGTAGAAAGTGTAGAGAAGTTGACAAGTCCTGATGGCTCTTCTCCAAGAGCAAAGTCAGTATCGCCTTCAAAAAGAGCAGGAACTCTAACAACAGAAACTAGTTCTAAAGCACAAAAACTTGCAAGATCTAAAAGTGTTGTTGAGCCCTCCTAGAAATAAAAACTTTGACTAGCCGTCAACGTACTGGTAAATGTGTTATCAAACTCCTTCTATTCCAACAATTAACAATAGATTCTCCACGTTATAAAATCTTTTTCATTTTAAATTATAAAGTACAATAGAAAGAAGTGCACAATTTCATTTATCAAGATCTCATATATCCCATAGCTTACGAAAGGTATATATCAGAGATAGCACGAAAAACATGCATTCATTGATTATACAGAATACAATAATTGTAATAATTGCTTTGGTTGATCGCAAAATATCTATTTATAACAAAGTAGAAAGAAAACAAAATTTGATCAGCACAGTATGGGAGCCAACGAACTTTTTCCATTGTTCCAAAAATTCAAAGCTGCCATTGACAGCGATCCTCAAAATGCAAAAAAACTTCTTGGAGATTTAAAGGTTTGTCATTTTGTTTCCAACACACGATCTCAGTCACAAATAGAAACAATTTATTCTATTAAATAGTTTTATGCAGACTTCAACAACAGCAACACTTAGTGAAGAAGAAAATAAAGAAATTCTACTCATAAGTAGGTTACTCACATTTCTCACAAAACTTACTAATAAAAAAAGGAGAGACACTCGAATTAGCAATTCTCTTGAGCGCAAAGACCGGTGATTTGGAGTCTTTTGAAAGACACATGTCCCAAGTAAGAACATACTACGGAAGAACCAATGTTGAAAAAAGTACACGTGAACCCCTCATCCTTGGACTCAATCTCCTTCGTCTACTAGCTCAAAATCGTATTGCAGAATTCCATACAGAGTTGGAGCTCATTCCCATTGATCAGCATGGAGACCCATACATTAAATTCCCGATCGACATGGAGTTGTGCTTGATGGAAGGATCATACAACAAGCTACGCGTATCTAGAAACAAGGAACCAGCACCCGAATACAAAGTGTTCATGGACGTTCTCATTGAAACAGTTAGAAAAGAGATTGCTGACTGCAGCGAGAAGGCCTACAAGTCATTGAGCACAGCCGACGCACAAAAACTTTTATTTTTTGGATCACCTCAAGAATTACAACAATTTACAAAGGAGAGAGGTTGGAAGGTAGATGGTTCGTCCATCAAGTTTGAAGCAGAAAAGGACGCCATCGGTACATTCCACGAACAGGCCCAAGACGTCATTTACAAAACATTATCGTATGCAAAGGAGATGGAAAGAATCGTTTAAAATAAATGTAACATTTAATTATACCTGAACTATTCATGTGACTCTTTGTGATGGTTGTCTAATAATTGTAATTTCTAGACAACTTGAAGCTGGTATATGACCTTAAAGTGCGAGGATGAAACCGATAACGAGTTGCAGCATTACTATGAATTGAAGGAGGATACTGTCACCGACAACATTGAAGACCACATACAAACCACAAAAAGTTTGATTTTTGAAGGAACTGGTCTCGTTGGTTTTTTTGAGAGGCTACCCTTATGGTTCAAACTAATTTCTATGAGCTTCACCCTTGTAATAGGATATATCATACTTTCAGCACATGCAATTTTTGTTCAAGCAGACTCCAGGCAGGCCTCCGCAGCAACATCAAATTTTCTGAACAAAATATACCTTTTGGACGATTTTGTGAAAGCAATCAGCAGAGAGAGGATGAATGCGATCAACTACCAGTGGGATCTTGAAAATACTTCGATTGAAACAGTCAGGAGGGGATGGCGGTTGACAGACACAGCTGTCGCTCAGACAAGTGGTTGGGATTTTGGGTACCTGAACAGGACAGAGGCCTTGGATATTAGGTCCACTTCACTTTCGCAGAAAAACATTACCAAATCTTATGCCGTGATTAAATTCTATAATAAAATATTACAAGATACTTTGAGGTACATTGGTCGCGAGACCCAAAATGTTACTAATGATAAAGTGGTGCCGCTTGTCATGGCCACATTTAATTATCTAGATGCAGCAGCAAAATGTAGTGCGTCTTGTAAACTGCTCATTCTGTGCAATTACACTTATTTCAACCTTGACTATGACTTGTTTGCTTTTGACTATTCTCGGCGTCAGTTATATGACACACTCCATAACTCTGGTGGACCTGTTATTGATGAATATGTAAGGTATATGAAATCATCCTATGAAACACAAAAAATCAATCGTCTTTATGCAATGCTTGGTATGGACGATTACAACACTGCCGTGATGGAGTATCCTCTTGATAAATTTAATCAATATTCCAATGTATATTTGAACTTGGTAGGAAACATGAGCTATGCAACACTGGATTATTATATACTGGTGAAGGGTGCAGAAAGCGAAAAAAATCTAGTTATTCTTGTTATTCTGGTGATTGGTGTTGTGTTGTTTGCAGCGTCTGCCTTTATATCTAACTTCTTCTTATCTACGTCCATTAGTGGTCCTTGGAGCAGGTTGAACAAGCTCCAGGAGACGACAATTAAAAAGTTTATGCCACAAGGCTTTTTAAATCTAATAAAGTGTAAAAATATATCAGAAGTTAGGGTTGGTCTAAGCAATACGTGTCAGCTCACAATGATGCAAGTTGAAATTACAAATTTCGATTTTTGCTTTAGGGGTTTTAATTCCGATGAGATTCTATCCATGTTAAATTGTTTTCTTAATCATGTGTGCCCATTGGTACGGCTGCATGGTGGTTTTGTCGAGAAATACAACCACGATGGTTTTAATGCATTGTTTAAGAGTGCAACAAATGCAATCAAAGCTGCAGTTGACATTCGTCAAAATATTGACTCTTTTTGTAAAAACAACGAAGAGTACGCTTTTATGCGCACTGGCATCGCGATACATGCAGCTCAAGTCCTAGTAGGGACAGTTGGAGAGGACGAGCGTATGGATGGAGCTATTATATCAGAAGAGATTGATATGATCATCCACTTGCTGCGGGTCCACGACAAACTAAACGTGCCCATCGTGTCATCCGACTCCATAACCTTGCAATCTGCTCCCGATAGCAGATTCTTGGGGAAGACATTAGATAGGCACGGTAAGGAAGTTGTAGTGCTGGAAATATATGCTCGCAGCGACCACTCTAAAAAACAAACAAGAGAATTGTTTAATGCTGCATCCAAATCCTTCACGAAAAAAGAATTTTATAAAGCAGAAAAACAATATGGCGAGGTATTATCCATAGACCCAGATGATTTTGTATGCAAAAAACTATTGGAAATTTGTAAAAACGTCTTGTCTCGTTATGAAGTTGAAATTTCAAAATTAGGCGCAGCCGATATCTTGAGTAAACCTGAACTGCGTGCCTTCCTTCAAAAGCAATGCATTTCTGAAAACTCTAGCGAAAATTATGATTTGTATGTGACATCTGAGATTTACAAGACGCTAGATAATGTAGAAAGAAGGAGATGCGCAGATTATATTTACAAGACATTCCTAGATCCATCGGGACGTCGTTCGGTGAACGTGAGAGAAAAGACAATAAATGCCATTCGCGACAAGATACAAAACAAACAAGAACTGAACCAGGACCTTGTGAACGATGTGATGAAGCAAATGATCATAAATCTAAACGACACCGCCACGCGTGTCATTGATTCAGCTGAATTCAAACAAGTATTCGTCAAGATTGATTCAAAACAAAATTATTGTATCATATGATTTCATCGGTCGTCACAAAGCATTAAATAAAAATTGATGAAAACCCTTTTCTATTTATTGAATCAATCGTACACTTCTTAAATCTTCTTTCCATAATCAATGGACTCGGTCAATTGCTTGATAGCATCCTCCCTAACCTTGATGGCCTTGACTTCCCACTCCTTGATTTGCTCTGGACTCAAATGCTTAAAGTCACGAACAATCTCCTTCTTGCGTGCCCTGACATCATCAGAAGCTGCTTGCGCACCCTCGTCTTCTGTCTTGGTTGCACTTTCGGCTCCTCCACCGCTTGCCTCCAACTCAATCTTGTTCTTGAGTTGTTGCACTTCCTCCTCCAATTTCTTTTGTAGAATGGTGGAGTCGTTGACCTCGGTGAACAAGTTGGCCAACTCGGCTTGTCTTGGGGACTCACCAGATCCACTACCGGCCATCATCGAAATCAAATCGCGATCGTTCAATGTTTGCTTGTCGATGAAGAATTGTCTGTTGAATTGAGACATGGTCTCAGGTGTGACACGGTTGGTCTTTGCGAATTGAGTGTATTCGTAATCGTAATCGTCGTGGTCGATTTCGGTCAAGACGCGATCTCTGACCTGTGGTGCAAAGTGATCCAAGAATCCAGGCGCATCAATGTCAATCTCGCCCTCCGGGTCGATCAATTTTCCGGTGCTGTTCAAGTCGCTAACGATGAGTTGCATGTCTGGGATGCTCTCCACCAAGAAGTCCTTGACGCGGTCATAACCGGGAGTGATGTGTTTGAGGGCGTGATTTGTGATGGCTTCAAAGTCAAGTTTTGGCATGACGAGATGGGAATCTCTCTCTGCATCAGCAATCACTCTGTCAATGTCGCTCTGTCCAATTCTCTCTGCATATTTGGCCATAGTTGATCTCGGGAAGCTCTGGTTGTGGTCTTCTTACCTTTTCTTCGGCTGATCTGTAACTGCTGATGACTTGTCTTCTTCCGGGCGTATCACCGTAGATTCTCTCGAATACTCTATAGTCAATTTGTGGGTATCCATCGGATTGGAGTGTGTAGAATGGTTCGCTCTCGCCGTTCAAAATCTCATTGATTTCTTCTTCCTCGTAGCCTTCGGATTGCAAAAATTTTTTTAAGAGCCGGGGTCGTTTTTGACTGGGGTGTGTTGCTTTAATAACTTCAAATAAGTGTCAACAGGGTCGACGTTGGGATATTTTGACTTGTAGGTGTCGACAGCACCCATCACTTTATCGATTTCTGCTATGACTGATTCTGTGGAGCTGTACACACCTGGCTCTCCATAAAGTACGGGGTTCGCATTGATATCGTAAGTAGTGTTACCATACTTGAAATCGGTTTCTGCAACCTCTGTGGCATAAAGTCTCCTTACGGATTGAACACAGGGTCTGCTTCGTCTGGCGATGGACCTGAGGAACATTTTCACGTGAATTTGGTTATTGGTTAATTGGTTGGTTGACTTATGGTTACAAAAATGACATAAGAAAAGGAAACTAGAAATAACAAGCAAGGAGGTTCAAAGTAAGTATTTATTAATTTGGTTGCGTGAAGAATAGAGACACCCTTCCATGAGACACCTCTATCATGTCGGCTCCATAATTTGAAAGGAATTCAAACCTTATAATTTTAACATTATCATAATTCTTTTCAAACTCAAATTCTAAACTGGTGTTGTTGGCTACCTTGGGAATAATATAAGTTCCGATGACTTGCTGTGAGATGAGTTCCTTTCTATCATTTTCGGTCAAGAATCCAACCCTGAGGTCTTTCACTTGCGACAATGAACCCTGTTCTCCATGCGAAACGAGAATTTTAAATCCGCTAACAACTCTCACTCCCTGTCCAATGATTAAATCCAAAGTACTTGTTTGCCTGTAGAATTTGCTTTCCGTTTTGATTGTGACCCTTGAACTCTTCTTCTTCTTGTTAATGACTCGTTCATATTGTATCAATTGTTTTTGATTCAAAGGAGAAGATGCTGGGGCAGCATTGATCTGTCCATAAATGTAGAACCTTCCCAAATGTATAAAGTTGTTCTTTCAAAGTGTTAGTTTCACACAAGCGCCGGTCAACTTACATTTTTTGTTTCTTTTGGTATCTTGACTTCAAATTGAACGAGACGACACATATCATAACCAGTCAACAAGTCAGAAACATCCCAATCAATTCGATCGTGAGCAGAGATTGTACCATCTGGTAATTGCCATTCGCCCATAAAAGTCAACAGCGGAAGTCTCTCGCCCAGAGAAACACGAATTGTTGGTTTGTCCTGATCATTGTAACCTAGAGCATCCACCAATAATGTAATTTTATTAATTTTTGCATAACAAGGCAAAACTACAATTATATGAACAGATTCAATTCCCACGGGCGAACTCCAGAAATTAATACCGTCTTGATAGTGTTGTGGTTCCTGCAATAGGATGCTCTCTATGGGTGCGGATGTTTGGGCGGTGGCAACGCTTGATAAAATGCCAGCATGTGGAAATTCGCTCAACAATGTTTCTTGATGATTTGGAGAATGGAAAATGCGATCTAAATTGGGCATCAAATTCTTGTCGAATAACTTTTCGTTCACTGTTTCGTTATTGACATGACGATCTTGACTCAGCCTTTGAATCTCACAAATCAAATCTCTCTGTTCGTTGATCCTGACGGCGCAATCCAGGCACACGGTGGATGGATTGAACAACCACATGTATTCAATCACATCCAATTTTTCGTTATGAATGCAATTCTTACAAAAGCTCAATCTGCAGTATCGACAACCAATGTTTCTTAATTTGATGGATGTTCTACAAATGTTGCAATTCCAAGATTTGAGCTTGCCTCTAATGGTATTTTCTATTTTGGGATCCCTCCAGAATACGTAATTGTTAGGGTCGTAGTGGGCCACTTTGTAACCAGATTCAATCAAGATGGTGTCACGTTGTGAGGTGCTGAGTCCACATTTGAGACGAATCATTTCTAATCTTAAAACGTCGTTGAACGATAGGCTGTTGAGATCGGTGATACGATGTAGTTCCAACACGTATACATCTCTTTGATCTTGTGTGGTGGCGATCTGATCTTCGATGCTGCTGAATAAAACATCACCTCCGGTCACATGTGCAAAGTAATTGTTATCGATTGGTGTTACGTTGTTGACTGGTAGTGATGTGGAATTTTTCTCTTGGTCGCCGGAAGGACTTGTTGCAGTCTGTTCGTCTTGAATGTTGGCTACGATCCTTGTGACCCTATCGACGCCCAATTGTACATCGTCAATTAATGCTTTCCGACCATCTGTTCCGTAAACTTGAATTTGACCAAGGGTCATGCATGAACCGGGTGCTATTCCGTAACAAACGACGCGTACGACTCTCATGTGAGTGCTGGTGGTCAATTCTTCAAAGTCATATAAAGTGTTTCGTTGTTTTAATCCGCTTATTTGTGGTGGCAGTGTAAAGGTCAACTTGGTTCCATCTTCGCATCTTGGTAAAATTAAATCCTGATAGGCCATGACGCAGTCGTCGAGGTGAGTGCCGCAGAATACATCCATGCGTGATGGAGACGTCGTGTCGTCTTGACCGTGTCTGATGACCATGCTTACTTCCAACAATCTAAAGTAATTAGGAAGGAAAATGTGTATCTCGATGTAATCAAAATCCTCCGGTGCGACCATGCATAAATTCGAGTTGCTGATGATTTCGTCCTCTGGGCGTCTGTGGGGTTTATCCAAATAAGAGGGAACCGATTTGAACATGTAAGCATTGGAGCAAACATACTTGACGTCGCTAAAAGTAAAGTATTTTTTCAAATTAATTCCCAACATGATGTCATATTGTTTTTGTCTGGTCTTGTCCTTGAATTGATTTTGGATCCGACGGTTTACCAAAATTGCGGCATTGCTTGGCGCGGTGGTGACGTGAGCGGTCATGTCTCTCATGTGCTGGGTGTGCATCGCTACTGTGTTGGTGTATAGTGTCGCACACACATCACCGACCATTATGTACATGTCTGTCAAGTGAACAAGTAAGTTTGCGTCCATCTCTTTTTTGATCTCCTCTAGGCTTGCAGTTGGACTTTTCGGCGCTAACGAAGCAGCATCAATCGCATAACACTGATTTCTTAGGTAATGTAAACTATTGAAGAAGCACACCAGATTGGTCCTATCGAGCGAGTCCGCACAGTTTACTCTGAGAATTCCATTTTGTTTGGATTGGACTGTCATATCTGTGAAGCGTCCGTTAGACATGTGAAGCACGCCTGTTGTTAAACCGGCGTTATTGGTGATTGGATCTATGAATGGTTAAAACACTTTGAAGAAATGTGACATTACCAGTTAAATCCCATAAAGCCTCGGTCGTCTCTTCTATTCCATGTAGCTTCAAAAAATGATGCCAGTCAAATTCTACCATGTCAACTTTTACGTTAAACATTTTCTTGACAGCTCTCAGTGATTCGCGATAGTGATGTGTTAGGTTGCCTTCGTCTGCATGAACGGATTTCACTCTTAGCAAGTTTAGAACAGTAATTGGTTGATTCTGATAACGATCTGCTAATCTCTTATAATATACATCAATCGCTTCATACGGACGGTCACTAATTATAATGGCTGCATCTGCTATTTGGCTCACTAATTCTGACTTCCAGTGAATTGGCACTGTTCCTCTACGCCACACTGCTGTGGAAAAGCATACACTATCATCTGCTTGTTTGAAAACAATCTGCTCCATCTCACACTCGTTTCCTGGTGATGACTTTTCGTTGAGACCTCTAGAGAAGTACCTGGTTCCTATTCAAATTACATCGAAGGACAAGCGGTGTACTAACCTGGGTTTATACTGCTTCGTCTACAAATGAGCGCAAGATGTATCCCTAACGGAGCTTTGTCATCATCTGTTGGTACAACGCGGCCCATCGCAACTCCTTGAAGTAGAACGACACACCATCTGCTCATACCAATGTCTGCAAATGGTTTTGTCACAAATGTGTTCCAAACAAACTCTTCGCACGGTTCGTGAGCTGGATGAGTAGACGGGAATGTTCGTCTAAGAAAATTTAGATGATGAAAGCGTAGGTGTTACGATAAATCTAAAGTCTCGCAGTAGAAGTGATTTCCATCTATTTGAAACTCTGTCATTATTGCCATATTCTTTTTCGTCTTTGCGTCTACATCGCAGCGGTGTTCTATAGGAATTTTAATCCACTTGGCCTCCATTACTGTATAAACCTACATTTATATGTGAGTAGTTATATAATAACGTCTTACCCTGTGTTTCGGTGGTAGCATCAATTCTAGACTGATTCTCGTCACAGCAACCACGTGAGCGAGATTGCCGACAACGTAGTAACCAATAAGTCCAAAACATTTTCTTCGCCCGTCAGTATTTTTCTGTTTTTACTTTACGTGATTGATTTAAAAATGCCTGTCCCTGAAATTCTTTCGAGGGCATCTTTTACATTATCAAATAGATCTACCCCAAATTGTGCTGTATATATCAGTTGTCCAGTGTATCTTTCAATTGTTATAATTTGAGTATCTTCGCGATGGTGCGGCGAGCACACGATAAACTAATACTATTAATACGAGTGTTCTTGTATAATTACCCAATCACCATTCGCCGTCTCCACTACAAGGTGAGAAGTATCACGCATGAACGCTTCGTTGATGTGACAGGCGTTTACAATAATTTATGAAATATGCGAACTCCCACGTGTGAGGACACAAACGACAAATTGTTTGTGGTGGTGCCGTTTTTCAACAATCCAATAAACTTTAAACTGCATGAGTTCAACTCAGTAACCATCGGATCTTAAACGAAATATTTAAGCAAGATTGGACGAAACTAGTTCCAGAAACATCTAATTTTTGAGTACATTATCAACAAAGTTATGAGCATTTTTTCTTGTACTTGATGATATATGGAGACAAGGGACAAACAACACCCGTCTGAATGATTAAACTACTTTTCTTAAAAGTGCTACATTGGCAATACAAAATAGAAAACGAACACAAAGCTTATTCTTCTAGAAGAATTATTTATTCTCGAGTACGTTATCAACAAAATCTTGAGCCTTTGTTCTACTTACTCTGTTCATTTTTGATACTATACCAACAAACCTCCATGCGGAATGACATTTATAATATTCTCCAGCTCGTCCTTTGTTATGCTGGCAATATCTCGGTATTCCATCGCAGCAAGAGAAAAAAATAATAGCCTCTTATCAAAGTGGCAGAGAATGAAGGAAAATTATTCCTCTACTTACAGGACCATACACTACTCTAAATACATTTAAATAAACATAGGAGCCCTACTCCAAGAAGATCACGGAATTAATCGGCTATATATTTATCTGTCCATCCACTCAGGATAATATCCTGTTGCAAGTAAACTCCTTTTTTACTCCGATCTGTATCCCTTGATTGAATATTTATTCCGAGATTGAATTTCAATCATTTGTGAATAATCATGAAAATATACTTTGTACTCTGCATTCTTATATCACTGTTCCTCAGTACATTTGTAGCAGCGAATGAGAAGCTTGATCAGCTCAAGACATTTACTCAAGATCAAGGCGATTGGCTAACGACTAACCAAGGTCTATTGGTATCAGATGACAACAACCAACTCAAAGCAGGTCCTAGAGGCCCTTCCTTGCTTGAGGACTTCCACTTTAGAGAAAAGATGACCCACTTTGATCACGAAAGAATTCCTGAGAGAATTGTTCATGCAAGAGGTGTTGGTGCACACGGATACTTTCAACCCTATGAAGACTTTTCTGAATATACCAAAGCAGCTTTGTTCAAAGATCCATCAAAGAAAACACCAGTATTTGTAAGATTTAGCACGGTTGCAGGAAGTAGAGGTTCAACAGACATCCCTCGTGATGTTCGTGGCTTTGCGATCAAATTCTACACCGAAGAAGGCATCTGGGATATGGTCGGCAACAACATTCCCATCTTTTTCATTCAGGATGCAGTCAAGTTCCCTGATCTAATCCATTCCGTCAAACCAGAACCACACAACGAAGTGCCCCAAGCACAATCAGCTCACGACACATTCTGGGATTTCGCCTCGCTCACACCAGAGACAACACACATGCTCATGTGGGTCATGTCTGATAGAGGAATACCAAGGAGTCTAAGCACCATGGAAGGCTTTGGAATTCACACATTCAGATTAATCAACGCCAGTGGTAAATCAAGATTTGTAAAGTTCCATCTCAAGCCCATCGAAAAGGGAGTCCACTCGTTCGTATGGAACGAAGCACTCAAAGTGAGCGGCCAAGATCCAGATTTCCACAGAAGAGACATTGAAGCTCTGATCGAATCAGGCAATCCTCTCGAATGGAACGTCGGGTTCCAAATCATCGAGGAAGATCAAGTATCCAAGTTTGATTTTGACATTCTTGATGCCACCAAATTAATTCCAGAAGAAGATTTCCCCATTAAATTTGTTGGTAAATTGGTGTTGGACAAGATGCCCGACAATTACTTTGCAGAGACAGAACAAGTAGCCTTCCACCCTGGTCATGTAGTACCTGGCATCGACTTTACCAACGATCCGCTGTTACAGGGTAGATTGCACTCTTACATTGATACGCAAATCAGTCGCGTTGGAATTAATTTTGCAGAAATTCCAATCAACCAACCCATCAACAAGGCCAGAAACAACCAAAGAGATGGACGCGGAAGAATGCACATTAACAAGGGAAAGGTCAGCTACTTCCCCAATTCACTAGGCAACAACAAGCCAAGTCCAAGTGCTCAAGGCTACGTATCTCATCACGAGAGAATCGAAGGATGGAAGGTGAGAGAGAGAAGCGCTTCGTTCGCGGATCACTTCTCACAAGCAACGATGTTTTGGAACAGCATGGCTGATTGGGAGAAGAAACACATTATCGACGCATTCTCGTTCGAACTCAACATGGTACAAGACCAGGGCGTTCGTTCTGCTGTGGTCAATAATCTACTCATCAACGTCAACGAAACGCTTGCTCAAGGCGTGAGCTTAAAGACTGGCATCGAAATTACTGCAAAGAGAAGCAGCGTTGCTTACAAGAAGGCCTCTCCTTCTTTGAGCATGGACAAGAAATCACAAAGCATCAAGGGGCGCAAAGTGGCCGTTTTGGTTGCTGATGGATTTGATTTTGCCGAGTACGGAAATGTATCCAAAACTATCACCGACCAAAAGGCGAGCGTTGTTGTGATATCAAATAAAGCTGGTTTTGTTGTTGCTGCTGGTGGTCAAAAAGTGAAAATTGACAAACCGTTAGAAAATGCACCAAGCGTATTGTTTGATGCATGGGTTGTGATTGGTGGGGAAGCCTCTTCAAAGACGTTGGGTTCTTCAGGTTTGGCCAATCATGGTCTCAAGGAGACTTTTATGCACGGAAAGCCAGTCGCTGCTCTCGGTACCTCTTCAAAGTTGTTGTACCAAAATAACATCCCGGTTGATATAAATCAGGGTGTGTTTAGCAAATACTTGGAGTTTGGAGCCTTGTTTGTCGAAGCACTCAAGAGACACAAATATTTTAATAGAAGCATTGAGTCGATAGACGCCTAATAAAATACCTTAATATTTAAAAGATGTTACAGTGTTCGTTGCCGTACGAAATAGTTTAATGTACATGTTACTCTTTTTTCAAGTCTTTCAACTTCACATCAATTAGATCAACTCCAACTGTTTGATAAGATAAAAGAGATGACTTCCTCACAAAAAGACCAGTGTACTTTAAATACCAACTTATCAGTTGTTGTAGGTATATTTCAAATTCAGCTTTGTACTTGGCAATGTCCTCCACATTGTGATCCTTCATGTTTATTTTGAGACCATACTCCAAAAGCTCATCTGCTCTTCGATGCATCTCTTCGACAGAAGCATTCATTATTCTGCTAGTTGCATACGCTACCTCCCCTGGTGTATACCCGACGCCAATTACCATCTTCATTGTAATGTCCATGTTTGTACCGTCCAGTGTTTGTACCCTTACCGTCTTATTGAAGGGTATATCGGATTCATTTATAATTCCTGTTGCTTCTAGAAAAGGGATCACATAACAGCCCTCATCAACAGTGTATGCCCTATTGAGTGCTCCGTAGTCGGACATGAGACCTTCGCTTCTTCTGTAAACAATTAAAAGCTTATCTTTTCCGCCCATCATGAATCTGGACATGTAGTGCATCCTGAAGAGGGCAGCACCAAGCGCCATTCCTCCGAGAGAAGATATTATAAAAGCTGAAAGAGTGAAAATTAAAAGTAAAAACTACGTACACTTCCAATCTAATCGACAATCTTCAAACAAGATCTGACACAAATGCACATCCTTAAAACGATGCTCGCCATGGTTATCGTCTTTCTTGTACTCGAGTAAATTTCGTCTGTATGCGTAGAAAGAAGAACCGGGTGCTTCTTTAATTTAATATCTTGATAATCCGAAAGAAAAACTTACATGCAAGAATATCAGAACATATTTTGTACCCTATTGCACTGGACGCGCCTATGTAAGCAGAATACACAATCATCCTATATGCCCGGGTGCTGTTCATTTTTGATGGTTGGCATTGTTACAAACGGCATAAATCGTAATAAATGAGTTTTGATGGCGACTGAACGATCAAAACAATGTATATCAAATTAGATTATAAAATTCTGATAATATTGAAAGAATCGCTAGTAAAAACTCATAAACTCCTGTGGTTAAAACCTTTGTAAGGTGGGCCCAGCTCCTGTTGGCGGCTATTACAGCTAATCTTAGATCTCGTTTAATTATAACTGGCAACAATAAATTGATTTGTCCGTGTAACCACTCACCAAAAATCAAACAACAATGAGATCATTCTGGGTCGCTTTACTATTGCTCGTAGCAATGATTCAACTTGTGAAGGGAAATTGCTGCTGCTGTTGTGGAGATGCTTATCAAAGAATGGAAATGGCCATGGCACACCGTCAAAGAAACATTCAAGCAAACCCCGGAGCATATAACGTTTGGACTAGGTTTTATGAGGTTGATGGCTACGCAAAGTTAGAGAACAAAAATAGTGTTATTAGAGGAAAAGTCGAACAAAAACTGTAAATACCATTAAATGTACATATTTGAATTACTATACCACGCGTCTTCTTTCTCATTCAACTCTCAGTTGTCTCAACAAAGCATCAATAGAAATGTGAATCTGATGTTACACAAAAACCCACTCAGACCCATAAAAAAAATTTAATAATTATACATAATTTACTTTCCCGATAACTTGATCTTATCCTTCAAATCATGGAGTGCTTCATAATTCTTCTTTTGGGAAAGTACCGCTCTTGCATCCTGAATCTTTCCTGGTAAATTCCACAACAGCACGCCAACGACTTTATTCTCGCGTAAATAATACACCACACCCTTTCCAAATTGAGAATTTCTATAAGGAGCAGGCGCACTGCTCCATGGAGTTCCACTCTGAGTCACGCTGACACCATCCCACACTGCATAAGTGTTCAAGCTGCTGTTAATCTCTCCAACTGCTTCAAAGTTAACGGGTCCCACATCACTCCAAAACATTGAAATGTGATTGTATGCCTTCTTTTGTCCTGCCTGTGCGCTCATGTTCAATCCTGCATGTTTTCCGGTGCTTGATGCATGTTCGTAATGTTCTGATCTTCTTCTTCCCAATACAGAGTCGTAGTAGCTCAACACATCTCCGGCGACGAAAACATTGTTTCTTGCCTCTAATTCGCTATTGGTCACCGATGCCTCCATTCACCGGATCAATTTCTAATCCGGCCTTTTCTGCTAGTTCAGTATTTGGATACAATCCTGTGGCAGTGATGACGTAGTCGGCATCGATGGTCTCTCCATTGTCCATCTTGATTTGAACACCTTGTCCCTTCTTGTCCACGCTGGTGACGTGTAGGTTGGGTTTTAGTTGAACGCCTGCTGATTGTAACACCTTGCGGATGCGCTTGGACAAATAACGTGGTAAGTTTCTAGCCAATACTTCAGGCTCCAAAAAGACTTGAACGACTTTGGGTCCGTTACGTTGTGCTAATGCGTATGCTAACTCCGTTCCCAAAAAGCTACCTCCAATCACAACGACCGTTCCCTTCTTGCTTGCTACTTCGTCCAACTTCTACTTGTGTTAATGTGACAAATAAGAATTTTTTCTTAACCTTAAAGTCATCCAATGTTCTAAACGTGGAAACGTGACTTGGAATCTTTTCGTGACCAATGATTTCTCTTGGAGATCCACCTGTGGCCAACAAGCAACGTTCGTAACCAAAAGTCCTGCCGTCATGTAAGGTTATACGTTGATTGGTGACATCTAAATCAGTGACGTGGCCGCCTTTGATGAGATCGGTAAAGTCATTTTTGTATGCGGATTCCTATAAAGAATAAGAAGAGGAAGAGCAAGATTTCATACTTGTTCATAAAATACGGAGGAGTTTTGACCGGACCAGTCTTTAAATGTTAGATTATTGCTGTTGCCCTCGTCAGTTTTCCACAACTCTTTGCTGAGAGGTGGTCTTTGATAGGGTGCGTGTGGTTCCGCAGTTACAATAAGGACTTTAGCCTCGGGGTCGTTTTTACGGATGGCTTTGTAAGCAGAGTATGAGGCAGTGCCTCCACCGATTAACACATACTTGTAATTTGTAGCGGGAGATTTATTGAAGTCCGTAGCTATGGAATGTAGAACATGATTGTCACCTTCTTCTCTTTGTTGTTCTCTTTTTGCTGCTAGACGCTTGTTTCTTTCTAGTCTATATTCTTCAAACTCTTTGACTCTCTCTATTTTTTTTGTGTAAAATGGCTTCTAAAAAGGTGGAAACTTACCATCACCATGACGTATAACGTCTGTGTTGTATCTGTCTACAAGATAATTGGCTAAAGCAATAGGAGTGACTAGGCAGACAACCAAAGCCCCTGCCTTTCCACGACCCATGTACTCGAGATCATGGAGGAATCTTGGTTTACTTCCATGGGGGTCGAATGCTTTCTTTCCAAACGAAAAAAATTGTCGAAATCTGCTCATAATAATGTATTGAAGAGAAGTCTAGGATGCTTTCTTTGAAAATGGTGATTGACCAATTATTGTTGGTTGACCTTGTTTTGTATCTTTGGAATGAACCTCTCAACTAACATGCTCAGGGCAGTAAGAAGGCCCTTTGTCGCTAGGATGTACTCTACATCTGGTGAAAAAGCATCCGTTCTTATATTTGGAGGTAATACCACGCTTGGCAGAAGTGTAACTGCAAAACTCGCACCACATGCGTCAAGAATCACCATCGGTTGTCTAAGCACAGCAGACGAATACAATTCAAAAAACAGACACCAGAATGTTTCTGCGGCTTTTGTCGATATCAGTGACCAAAGACAAGTGGAGCCATTAGTAGCAGAACACGATGTTGTAATTAATATGGTTGGTCCTTCCATCGAATTAGAGTATCCTTTCGTGAAAACCCACGTCGAAGGTACACCACTCACATTTATGACTTCTTCTCAAACATGTAGGTTCCAGAAACATTGCTCACAGCGCTCGTAAAAACAACACCAAACAATTAATACACGTGAGTGCACTGGGCTCAGCACCTGATCATCCTTGTGATTGGTTGGATTGGAAGTATAGAGGAGAAGTACGTTCAAAACATTTTTTTAAATCTTAACCCTTAAGGACATGGCGTATGCTAGTTTCCCAGATGCCACCATCGTGAAACCATCCCTAATGTATAGTGGAGAGAAGGACTCGACTACTTTTGTTGATAGCATCATTAATGCGCACAAGTTCCTTCCCTTCATTGTACTCCCCTATTACAAATCACTTGTGGCTGTATGTATTTTTGTTTTTAAAATTTTACACATTGTAGCCAGTTAAAGTAGAAGATGTTGCAGACGCTATTGTTAAAGTTTCAAATGTTGGATCGGAATCTTTTGACGCAAAAGGCAAAACATTATTGTTGGAGGGTGCTGAGTCAGAAAGTTTTGGAAACGCCTTGAAGAGATTATCAGGAAAGCCAGTCCTCTACCTTCCACAATCATATGCTCAATTCATTTTGGCCATCAATCAATTCCTTCCTGGTGCCCGCCTCACACGTGACCACATTGGAGCCTTTGAGGCTGGTGACATAACCGTCGAACAAGTTATGAGTGACATTTTTGATCCGAGGATTAAAGAAAATTTGCTAACATTCAAAGACATTGGTATCAACCCACGAAAGTTGTAAAAGGAAATAAAATGGGATTTATTGTTCACAAACCGATGATGTTTTTGTGCTTTTTGTAAGCATGATTGTATGCGATGGTTTTATTCTAAAAATACAAAATACAAATAAACAATATGAACCCGTTATTTGCTCCTGAGTGATGGCGAACTCGTCAAAAAAGAACTCGAGTCCATGATCAATCTCGAAAATGTGGATTAAAAAACCCTCGTCGCAAGGTTAAAGAGAAAGTTCAGTGATTTCGCCATCCAAAACATTACGAAGTTTGTCTACAATAGTTACTGCGAGTAAATTGGATCAAACAGCGATGCACCTCCAAGAATGTACCACTCAAGTCAGGTCGTAGGAAAGGAGATTATCGTTGTTGGTGTGACCGGAAATGAACCTAACCAAGTACGACAATGGTGGATACGTTTTGCAACACAAATAAATATTTATTACATTACATATTTGTTGCTTTGTGTCTTTAAAAGTTGAGCAGATGACTTTGCATCATGGAACAAGTGATCAATCTCTAGTACATCTTCTTTGGTAATTTGTTTCCTTCCATTCGTGCTCGAAAGTACGTTGGCAGGTGTTAAAAGTTGTACTGCATATCTCAAAGAAGAACGGCCACCAATCTCTCCCAAGGCCTGTAAGCTTCCTTCTGCTAAAGTAATTCCTTCCGTGCGCGCTCTTATGGCAATAATGTTTACAATCTCGTGATCAGTGTAAGGTAGTGTTCTGATGACCATGAGGCGATCTAGCAAATCAACTGGGATGCCGTGTGGAGACATGACGTCGGTTCCACGAATGGTACAATTGCCACGATTGGTGGCGAATATCACGATGGGTGCTAGGGTGGATTCTAGTGCTCTATTTAGGTAGGTAAAGCACTCAATGTCGAGCATGTGAACTTCATCAATAAAAAGTACGCCAGGAACCAGCTCGGCGACACCTTGGTCAATGTACTTGTTGACCACCTTGTTGATTTCCGTGCGAAGCTTTTCTGTGATTTCGGTCTTTTTTGGCTTCATGATTGAATTCATCATGCTCATGACGTCTTGGCCGCCTTGAGGCTTGCTGTTTGCTACATCCAAATCATGTAGCGTCACATCCTGTACCACTTCCTTCTTCTTGTGAACGTCACCTTTTGGCATGGGTACGTATTCCTCGGCTTCTAGATCATGCTCTGTTAAGAATTCATCGGACCTACCAACGCGCTTAACGGCTCCGGAATTTGCTTCTATATAAATGACGTCACCAATGTTGACCTTTTCTTTTTGTAGCGCATCATAGATGGAGGCGTCGAGTTTTAATTGTTTGGTACCTTTTGTTGTCTTTAATCCAATGATGACATGCTTCACAGCTTTTCCGAAACCTCCCATTGGGTCGTCTGTTTCTTCTGGGGTGAGTTCGTACACAACACCTTCATATACAACTTTATTTTCTTTTATACGTATCCCGATCGCGCGTCTGAAATTTTCCATCAAGATTTCTGTCTTTTTCACTTCAGATGAGTACACTTCGCTTCCAACCATTGGGCAGAATGGTACTTTAGGACCTAATTCTTGAGATACACCCAACGCAAGAGCTGTTTTGCCTGTTCCTGGTGCTCCTGTAAGTACGACAGCCCTTCCAGCCATTTTCTTTTGCTTGATCAGCTCCACGATGATCCCTAATGCCTCTCTGGCCTTCTCTTGACCAACAAGGCCACAACCAAAATCTTCAACAGGTGTCCCATCTTGTTTCAGACCAAGTCCTCTAATGTGTGAGTGAGCGGCTACTCTGTTTTCTTTGGTTGTCGATGTAACATTCTCAACACTTAACGCTGGCATTATTATGTGGATCGATTCAATGTGTGTTTTGAGGCGGTTTCAATGGTTGAGCAGAAACTTTGTAAACAAGCCAACAAAAGGATGAATGCAACTGGTGATACAAACAGGTCTGCGGAGCAGATTGAGTTGGTAGATGAAATAGATCATTCCAATGTTGGCGATGTACTAAAACCAATGTACCACATCTCCTCAGCAAAACACAGATTATACGAACTACAACAGAAACAACCAGAAACAAACGTACAAATATCACAACCTACAACTGTTTTTATTCCTCCGATTAATTTTAACATGGTTATTCCTGGAGTCTACAGAAGCGGCTACCCAACGAAAAAAAACTTTGCTTTTCTTAAGAGCATTCCCCTAAAGAGCATACTTTATTTGTGCCCAGAGCAATATGCACAAGCAAACATGGAGTTCGCCAGAGCTAACGGGATTCGCATTCTTCAGTTTGGTATCGAAGGTAACAAAGAGCCGTTCGTTCACATACCTGAGGAAGCAATCAGAAGTGCTGTCGCCCAATTACTAGATGTGAGAAATCATCCCATCATGATACATTGCAACAAGGGAAAGCATCGGACGGGCGTCCTTGTGGGATGTCTTAGAAAAGTACAGCGGTGGTCCTTGACAAGCATTTTTGATGAGTATAGAAGATTCGCCGGAACAAAAGTTCGCATGCTGGATCAACAATTTATTGAACTTTTTGACGCCAGTTCTGTTCCCATCAATCCGCTACATAAGCCAGGCTGTATTACTCTACCAAAACAGATAACCCAGTAGAATTAATTTTGTATAATTTTATAAAAAAAAATGTCATTCTTTGTCTTGTCAGCTTCAAAATCTTCTATACATAGTTGTGTGTGCTTTGTTATGTTGGGAAGCACCTTCTTCTTGGTTGTGCCACTATTACTTTTGCGGATGAATATATTGGTGTTGGGTTGAGGTGGGGGTGCCGGTATTGTGGGTGGTTTGGGTATCATTGATGTTTCCTGGTCGAAGGGAACAGGGACTGAATATGATGTGTTGTAGTGACGAACAGGTCTGTTTGTTGGTCCAGAGGGATCGGTAATAGGTGCTGGCGGTTTTGGTATTTGTTCAAAGGGATTTGCCTGTGCATCCAATGTATTTGAACTTTTGAACTTTGAAGGATAAAAGTCCGAAATAATGGCGCGTAGTTTTGTCATTTCTAATCTCACCGTAGAAGGGAAATCATTAGGGTTGTACTCTGTAAACTCAACAATAGATGTTATACTTGTTTTTATTGCCTTTGATACGGAGTGATATATAACTGTTCCTTCGACATTAACATCAGAATTGAATGTGTGCGAATAATAAACAACAAGAAATGCTTTTTGGTTCATGAACAGCTCAATCTCCGTTACATAAACATACAATGATGATGCAATTTTATACAAATACAGTGTTTGCTTGTTACTGCTGGATGTTGTATATTCACAACAACCCCTCAATGTGCACCAAAGAACACTATAAGGGTTAGGATTGTTTGGACATAAGTTGCTCTCCAAAGTACTCTCAGTAGCTTTGGATTTTAATAGTACACGATATTCAGAAGATGATAAAAGCATCGCCTGTAAAACGCCTTCCACACAAAGTACATTATCAAAGCATGTCTCGTAGGTCGGGGATGTTAATGTGGAAACTATAAATTTTGTTCTGAAGCTATCCAAATCTTGTGGATTAAATTGGATTTGTTTTGTTGTTTGTGTTGAGCCGAAGGTATAAGTATAGTTGTCTGCGTCAGATTTGTGTTGTTGCTCCTCTAATTTGATGAAGTCCTTTAAAAATGATTCATAATGTTGTTGAAATAAGTGTAACACCCTAAAGCACATCTAGTTCAGGTTAATAATTGATTTTCATCAATCTTACCATTGATAGTGATTGTGGGCTACATTTTGTTTGGTGTGCGGTGGAACTGAATAGCGCTGTTATTATTTTGCCATTATCAGACACGGACACGTACCAACCGTGAAGTTTAAGTGAGCTACACTGTGCACTGGAAACATTAATTATCAATAATTGAAGTTTTCATACTGTCCATTGAATTCTTGAAGAGCAGCTATGACCAAACAAAGTTGAGGGATATTAATAGATGCATCAAGCTCAGAACCATCTAGTGTACAGCATAATAAGCATGTTTTTAGTTTCGACATGACGACGCAAAAAGTTTGTGTATTTGTTATGTTCCATGCTTTGATAGGTGTTGATGCCGCTGACATTACAATTGGTTTGTTCAACTAAGCGGTAATAGTTGGTTGAGTGTTCTTGAAAAAACAAAAATGTGCGGAGACTTGTCATCGAGAACAAATTATAGAAAAGCTTCATTCATCTCAAAGCTACCATCGAATCACTTTCGCAAGAATCGTTCATGCTAATGATTTATGCACTGTTATGAACAATACACATTATTCATCTCAAAAGTGACGACAGTGGGGTTTGAACCCACGCCCTCTCGGACTGGAGCCTAAATCCAGCGCCTTAGACCAATACCGTTTTCAAACTCGGCCATATCGCCATATGAAAATTATGTTCAATTATCTATGTGGTATATATTGAATTTTTAATTTCATTTTTAATCAAAACTAAAAAACACGTCTGTTAATGACGTTGGCACTTTTATAAAAAGCAACTTTTTAGCAGGGACATGATAAGGAACATCCCACTCAACAACTTCCGGTTCATATACATCTCTATAGTACAGATTGTTATCAAGAATTTTTTGTACCACATCTGCAGAACTGTAAATATCATTATAAATATATCCTATTTTGCGAGGATAAGTAGTAACACGAGCTAAATGCAAATCTAAAATGTACTCTGCAATGCTTTTGACATTAACTTCCTTTGGATCAAAATTTTCCATACCCCCGCAACATTTTATTTCCTGCAAAGTAATGTTTGGGAGGTACTCTTGCAGAAGATCACCATGAGTCAGAACCAGTACAACTTCGACGTTTACAAGGAACCTGCTGTTTATCGATTCTTCAAAATAATTAATTTGTTCAGTAAGACGGGAGGTTACATTATCTTCATAACATGTCTCCAAAAAACAATCTAATGCTAAACAAAGAATGACTTTTTGAACTGGAAAGCAGTGGATAACTTTTTTGCGCTCACCCCGCTGTTGACCAACATCAATTAAAGAGTTGGAGATATTTTGGTTTACAAATGAATGCTCGGTAATCCCGGTTGTTTTACATCTCATGTGGAGAATGTCGTTCTGAGATGGTATATAATCCTCTCTTACTAACACATCAAATCTGCTCATGAAATAAAAGATGCAGTACCCAAATTGATAAGCATGTTTGTGTTTTGTTCGTAATATGGTTTGTGTTGTAGCATCTGACCACATACTTCGAATCCTGTTCTGCCCTATTGTTGATTTTATGATCGAACTCAATTCATTTCGACGAAGACAAATATCATCGTCCAGGTCTGTAAAAAAAATTGAGTTATTCATGTTGTCCGCTAACTCCCACTTCAAATTTGCTTCTTCCACTGCCAAGCATAAAGTTTTAAAAAATTTGATGATTCCAGAATAAATAATATATTTGCATTCTCTGCGAGTATCCTCATTTTTGAAAAGACAATTTTCATCGCCTAAACAAAATTGTCTGTATAAGACAGATTTGCCTGATTCCCCGGTTCCTAAAAGAAGTATTCTTTGTCTGGAAATCGTTTGTTGAGCTATGTTCAAAGACTTTTTGTTGCCCATTTTGCGAACCTGGGAACAGGTGGCCTGTCAATCACTTGAAATTTACAATCTTCAACAATACATGGTTGAGTGTTATTCAAAAATGCTTGGCAGATGCAATGTGAGAATGTTTAAATGCTGCTATAGACTATCAACAAAGTATAAAATCGGAACCATATCTAGCTACAGAAAGTGTTCTAAAAAGAATAAAGGTGTTTACTTGCCACCAAAGGAACTAGATCCTGGCACAATTAACACGAGTCACGTGCATGATGCATATAATAGAATAGAAGATGATACTTGTAACGGTACATTCAAAAATGCGATTGAGAGCATTATTTCAAATCAATTCAACCAAACTACAACATTTAATTTCGGTGTTGCAGTGAGTGGAGGTAGAGATAGCATGGCTCTCGCAATTTTAGCAAATAAATGGTTTGAACAAAGGATCTTGTCAAATCCAGATGACACCTTAAGTATGGTGATTGTTGACCACGGCTTAAGACCAGAATCAGAAAAAGAATCCAACGTTGTATATAAATGGCTTACAGAAACACTCAAAGTCAACACAACAATCCTCAAAGTTGATTGGTCCACATCAGATGCGCACTCTGAAATCAACCACTCACAAGAAACGTTAGTTGTACCCAAGAAGCAACTTTCCTCAAGAAATAAGAGGTACGATGTCATTAGTAATTGGAGTCGCGACAACAATATAACTTTTGTCATGACCGCACATCACGAACAAGACCAGTTAGAAACTTTCATCCACAGATTGTAAGGAATTTTATCATCACTGCTAATACCTTCTAGTGCGTTCGCAAGTGGCCTTAAAGGGCTGTGTGGAATTCCAGAAGTTACTCGTTGGCATAACAACGAAAATGGTCTGGTGGTTGTGAGACCTTTGCTAAAATTCAAAAGAGAAACCCTAACCAACATACTCATTCAGCAGAACATGCCGTGGGTAGATGACCCCACCAACTTTAAACAAGAAGAATTTAGAACAAAAATTAGGAGCAACATGAATGCATGGAACCAAGCAGGAGTTAGAGACAGCGATCTACTAAAAGTGCAAAATGTATTACGTAAAGTTAATGAGTTGAGCGAAATGATTCGACTTAACTGGATTGAAAAAAATGTAAATTTTAGTTATTTGTTTGGCTCTTTGAGTTTTGACACGAAACAATTTGATAACTTACCTTCCACCTTTAAAGATAAATTATTAGTTACTTTAATTCGTTGGGTGTCCCGTAAAGAGGACTTGAGGCTTCGTGATGGTAAATCCATGGCCGTGTATAAAATTGTAGATCGTCACCGAAGAACAAGACGCAACATAGGAGGTTGCTTTTTGAGTGTGACCACTAATAAATGTTCCATCATGCCAGATAATATGGGCGTTGAGCCAGTAACTTTTAAATATAGTGAAAGTGTTTTATTTGATAAGAGATTTGTTATAAAGGTTACATCAACGAATAAAAAATCTGAATCTGAGCTTATTGTTCGTTTTCCGACAGCTTCGGACTGGGCCCTTCTAAAAGAAAAGTATCTTGATCGAAATCAATTACAACAACTTGAGAGGGTAGATGCTTTTGCTATGTGTTTGACTCCAATGGTTTTTGATCATAAAAATAAACCGTTGATTGCCTTCTTAACGTCTTGGTCGAGAGACCAAGACCTTGTTCATGAGATTTCATATAATGATTGTGATCCCGATCGATACATTTAATGCATAAATATATAAATTATTACTTTATTCATACTATGTCTATTATTGTTTGTGATTCTTTTAAATCTTGTCAACTGTCTTTCAAAGAGAGGGTCTAAATAGAAGTGTCCAGTGCGTCCTGTTACAAGATATCTTTGGTCAACTTAACCATATAAAAGAAATGAACGTTCTTGCAGACAATAACCTTACAGAGGGAGATCAAGTGGCGAACAAAGGAGACCAAAAGACACAGATCCAATGCTTCAACTTTAATCAAACAAATTCATTATTCTCAGTTGGGACTAATACTGGATTTTTTGTTTTTTCAACCAATCCTTTCAAGGAACGCACACGTAACATTTTCAGAACAAATTCTGAAGCTGGAGGTATTGGGATAGCCGAATTATTATTCAGCAGCAACATTTTTGCTCTTGTAGGGGGCGGAGCGAATCCCGCTTTTCCTCCAGACAGATTAGTGTTATGGGACGACCAGCAAAAGAAGTGTCTTATTGAAACAGAGGTAATGTCAAAAAAAAACATCAAGGCAGTTAGATTACAAAAAAACCTAATGGTAGTTGTGCTTGAGGATAATGTACGTGTTTATGATCATGAAATTAATGAGAGATCTAGAAGGGAAACCATCAAAAATCCAAAAGGCATCATTGCTCTCTCTCCAGACACCGACAGCATCGTCATGGCCATTCCACATGTAGAGAAGGGAGTGGTGCGCGTTGATTTGATTACCGCCGAAAAGACAACTCACATCAAGGCACATGAAACCGAAATAGCGTGTCTTGCTCTAAATAGAGATGGTTCAAGGTTGGCCACATGCAGCGAAAAGGGAACATTAATTCGCATTTTCGACACGGACACTGGAGAAAAGTTACAAGAAGTGAGGCGTGGTAGCAAGCTCGCCACCATCTACTCCATCTCATTCAGCGCAGATAGTAATTACATTTGCTGTTGTTCGGCGACTGGGACCGTACATTTATGGGCCATCGATAGCAAAGGAAAGAAGAACAGAACATCTAGTTTTTCATTCATCAGCAGCATCGTTCCGGTCGGTTACGTTTCCTCTCAATGGAGCATGGCAGAGTATAGAGGCCTTGAGGGACCAGCTTTGTGTAGTTTCGGAGGTGACAGCAGTACGGTCTATGTGATAACGGCCAAGGGTGAATTTTTAACGATCAAGTTTGATCTGCAAAAGGGTGAGGCTAAGCTTGAGGCCACACATCAACTTGATAAATTTGTAAGTTCTTAAAAAATATAATTTATTTTCTGTACACTGTTGTTTATAATGTATAACGTGTGTCAATTCCTGATGTGTGTGTAAAATTTATATCAGTCTAAGAATGTAATGTGAAGTTATGTGTCGGCTAGGAAACCGAATCGCAACTAAAGATCATCACGTGAATTTCGCATCATGGTCGATTGTTTGATTTTTACAAGGGGTTGACTTGAGAATATCAAATTTATTATGGGACATTGAGGGAGGGCGATAAGGAGCAGTAAAATATACGTTAACATGATTCCCACAGTTTTAATACTTGGTTAAATAATAAAAATAATTTATTCATTGAAGCTCTCAAATTTAGTCAAGTCGTCTTCATACCGTTCATCCTCCGCTTGCTCCTTGTTCATTACATCTAGTGACAAGACTTTTCTTCTTCTGCTTATTCTGTGGAATATGATGATCGATACTACAATAAGAATAACCAAGAACGACAACATCAATACTACGGGCATCAAAATTAAAGACCAAAGTGGTAGTCCAACAGAACCATTTGACAGAGCAGATGAAACTGTTGTGTTAGAACCACATCGACCTGGTTGACAAACAACTTGGAAATCAACCACTGTTATGACCATGGTGCCGTTCATATCGTTCAGAGTCAAAGCCCTGCTGTTACTGTTTGCAATATTACTTTGAGAAAGAACACTGTTAAAGGTAGTAGTGGAATCGTACACATTTTTAGGTGCCCCATATTTGCAGGAACACAAAACTGTAGAATTTTTCACATTATACAATTGTGCTTGAATAAGATATTGAGAGCCGGTAGTGGTCGCCATTAACATGAGACCAACTAAAAGATTTCTCGGGTAGTCGCATGCGGATCTCACAACTTGATAATTTGAAGAATAATTATACACGATATTTAAATATCTATTACCGTCCAGATAATCCAAACTGGACAGGTAATATTTGTTAGCCTCCTCATAGTTCCACAATTCTACTACATTACCAGTGGCCTCGTTATTAATCATAAAATGTACATAACTTTGTTTGTTCTCCATGATTTTCTTAGGGCCATATCTGATAGTTTTTCTTGCAATTGTTTCCGTGAACTTGTTTGTTGCGGTGAGCAATCCAGACTTGGATGTGACAATACTATCGGAGGGTGTATTGAACATGACAACGTCCTCAGCGTGGTCTGTTCCCTCTAGTAATGCATCGCTCAACACTCCCGAGCTGGTAAGATTGAGGTCACTATAAATCAGAGGAATAATAGAAAAAGTTTTGTTTGCTTTGATCAAACTCAAATCAACAGAGGCACCATCAGTGGAACTAAAGTTGATATCACAACTTAGTTCATTTGTCTTTGTTATAACTGCCTCATGTAAATAAGAAACGCCGTTCATTTGGAACTGACACATAACAGGTGGACTGAAATCACTGCCATAAACTGTTACAGAACCTCTGTTCGATATTATCAGCGAATCGACTCCAGAAACCACCTGATTACTGGGTGGACTGGTAGTGGTGGGCGCTGCAGTAGTGGTACTAGTAATTACATTCAAGGTCAAATAGTTTGGAGTGGGTAGCTCCTGTACCCTTAGTATTTGGTAAACAATGTTATTAGCTCCAGTGATCATATAACTGTCTCCTGTCATTGTTATGTTGGTTGTTGCATAGGGTGGCAGTAATATGTTGCTCAGATATACTAAGCTTCCATTGTTCTTTTGATCAACATAATATATTTGAGTTGTAGTTCCGTCGGGTAAAGTAAATAGTACGTACAACGAATTTGTGTTCGTTACGTTGCTATAGATTGTAATAGGGGTCACTTTATAACCACTATAAACTACAGATGAAGAACATGTCGTATCACATTTGAGTTGACTGATGGTTGTACCTGAATAAGTATTGTTAACAACCTGCACGGTAGTGATAACATAGCTGTTAGTGATCAAACTACCTGCGATCGATAAAATACTTGTGCTGTTGTTAAACACACCCAACAATACATTGCTGCTGAAGTTCCCAGATGCCTGTTTCACAACACTAAATCCGCTATCAGAGTTCTTAACAACAAGAACAAACTCCATGGTACCATTCACGACATAACCAGGCACCACTTGTGTAACATTACCCTTAATACTTGAACTAGAAACCAATACTTGAGAAGAGTTGTTGTTTTGTTTGGTGACAGTAACAAATGTTGTTGTTTGGGTTGTAGTATTATAATAATAAGAAACTGTTACGTTGTTAGTACTAAATCCGATGATGTAGCCTGTCAAATCTGGAATATTCGTTGTAGGACTAGTAATAACATTGCTGTTGATTGTGTTAATTGTCAACGAGCCTAGATTAACAGGTTGAACCTTTGGTATTTGATAAACAATGTTATTAGCTCCAGTGATCATATAACTGTCTCCTGTCATTGTTATGTTGGTTGTTGCATAGGGTGGCAGTAATATGTTGCTCAGATATACTAAGCTTCCATTGTTCTTTTGATCAACATAATATATTTGAGTTGTAGTTCCATCGGATGAAGTTACTAACAAGAGCAATGAGCTTGTAATAGTCATGTTATCATAAACTGTAATAGGAGTCACTTTATAACCACTATAAACTACAGATGAAGAACATGTCGCACCACATTTGAGTTGGTTGACATTCGCCCCCGAATAAGTCTCATTAATAATGTTTACCGTGGTAATAACATAGCTGTTAGAGATCAAATTACCCACAATCGATAAAATGCTTGTGTTGTTATTAAATGTTCCTAATATTACACTGTTGTTAAGATTGTTCGAATTTGCCAATGTTTTCACAACACTAAATCCGCTATCAGAGTTCTTAACAACAAGAACAAACTCCATGGTACCATTCACGACATAACCAGGCACCACTTGTGTAACATTACCCTTAATACTTGAACTAGAAACAGAGATTTGTGTGGAATTGTTTTGATAAATAACAAATACAAACGTTGTTGTTTGGGATGTACTGTTATAGTAGTATGAAAGTGTTATATTTGGTGTACTGTATCCGGTTACGTATCCTGTTAGATTTGGAATAATTGTAGTTTGTGTTGGAGTAGGAGTGGGTGTTGGAGTGGGTGTAGGAGATTGAGTGGGAGTAGAAGTGGGAGTTAGAGCTAGCATCGAGGTGGAAGTAGGTGATGATGTTAAAGTAGAAGTGGGGGTAGTAGTTGAAGTCAGAGTTGGCGTAGACGTCTGCACTAAAGTTGATGTGATAGTAGGGGTAGATGTTGGAGTGATTGTAGATGCAGAGGTTTGATTAGGTGTTGGAGTGGGTGTTGGAGTCGTAGTAGATGCTGGAGCAGGGGTTGGTGTTGGAGTAGGCGTAGGTGTTGGGGTGGGTGTTGGCGTTGGAGTAGGTGTTGGAGTCGGTGTCGGAGTAGGAATCGGTGTTGGAGTAGGAGTGGGTGTAGGAGTGGGCGTTGGAGTGGGTGTTGGAGTAGGTGTTGGCGTTGGAGTGGGTGTTGGAGTAGGTGTTGGCGTTGGAGTGGGTGTTGGCGTTGGAGTGGGTGTTGGCGTTGGAGTAGGTGTTGGAGTATGTATTGGTGTAGGAGTAGGTGTGGGAGTAGGAGTAGGTGTGGGAGTAGGAGTAGGTGTGGGAGTAGGTGTTGGTGTAGGAGTAGGTGTTGGTGTGGGTGTTGGTGTGGGAGTAGGTGTTGGAGTAGGAGTGGGTGTTGGTGTGGGA
>JAOPGA020000182.1:0-27426 GCA_026419775.2 Acrasis kona
ATTTTTCACAACACTCAAAAGTTGTTTTTATTTTTTCACAGTTGATTTGGCCAATAAGAAAAATTGTAAGCACTCAGCAACAAACACCCAAAGTGATAATCGCAGAGACACTTTCGTGTAGTATCGACATACAATTATCGGACATTGCTATACAAGCTCATACAAACTCACTTTACACACCAAACGAAATTTGAAGATGAAAATTAACAACAATACAATACTTTACTTTAAACAAACTTTTTCTTAAGTGCTCCTAGATCCTTGTTGTCGGGCTGTGCTTTCACTAAACTATCGAACACATTTTTCAAAACATCCAAAGGCTCATCATCCAACATTGAAACAACGACATCAAGCCTAGGTGACTGCGCAAGGTTTCTAAGAATATCAACGGACCTTTCATGTTCGGAGTTGGGAATTAAATAACTATCAATACAGTTGACGATTCTAACCAATACTTCTTCACTTAATGAGTCCTTGAATATCTTTTTAAAAGTCGCCGGAGGGATAATCTTTACATATTCATTAACTCCATCATTATCCAAATCCTTGATAACTCTTTCGAACTCATATGATGTTCTTGGAGGTTGTGTTGGTACTTTAGATGGGATCTTTGGCACTTCTAACTTTTCCTTTTGCTGTGCTGGTCGTGTTTCTGTCGTTTGTGGTTTTACTTCTTCTGGTTGTGGTGTTGGTTGAGGCGCTTGTTTAGGTGCTGGTTGCGATTTTTGTTGTTGACTGGAGTGAGAGGTGTTTTGTTTTTGTTGATCTGTATTCGACTTGACTAGCATCTGAGTGATTTTGTTAGATGAATTAAAAGCTTTCAAAGGCTTACTGCTGCGGCTGGTGTCAAGAGATCCTCAATTTCCTCTTCTTGTTCAATCTTTTCTTCTTTCTTGACTTCCACTTTTGGTTCTTCCTTTTTGACTTCCTCCTCAATTTCATCCAACTCTTCAATAACCATCCTCTTACTTGTGGCCTTATTTGCTTTTTCTAAAGCCTCTCTTGATTTTTCTAATTCCTTTTCAAATTCTTTATTGTTTGAGAATACAAGTGCTTTTTCAATGTCTGATACGGACCCTTCATAGTTCTTCAGATCCCTCCGGACAATTCCTCTTCTAACGTAACCTTTAGCATAAGTGTGATCTAATGCTACACATTTTGTTGCATCCATCTCTGCTTCTTGAAGCCTAAAATTTTAGATCCTATAGGTTTTAAATGTGCATACTTGTTCAGTTTGTAGTTTGTTGTAGCTCTGTTGCAGTACACAACGGCATCTTCTTTGATCTTTAAACTTTGCGTGTAGTAGTTGATTGCCGTCTGGAAATCTTTTTTCTTAAAAGCTTCATTCCCCTGTAATTGTTACGTTCAAATTTCGTGTTGGTTTTTACTTTATCCTTCAATTCGAGTGCGGTTTGATCTTTTGGTATTGACTTTTGCTTTGGTTGCTCCTTCTTCGTTTTTGGCGCTGGTGCAGTTGCCTTTTCTGGTTGGTCCATCGAGACATCGCCATATCCATTTGTTCCCCTTACTGGAGGAAGACTCTATTTTTTCACAAATGGTTTGTCGCGACGACTTACCCTCACGGTTGCTTGCTTCTTATCTTCCACTTCCTTGTCTTTCTTATCCATTTCTTTCGTCCATGAGTTCAAATCCGATATGTAGCTTTGTAGATCTTCAGCATTCTGCTTGATCTGCCTTTGAATCGACATAGGGTCCCTACGGTCTGACATGTTCGCGTGATTGTGGTTGAGCAGTAGTTGTAAATAAAACACAGCATGTTAGAATAAAAAATACTTTATTGAACGATACAATCATGTACAATAAATTAGTAGTTTGCGTTGCTAATATCTAATAATACACCTCGGTTACGAGTTGGAGTTCCTGTTGGTGGAAGTTTGCTTGGTGTGCTAATGCTTTTACCCTTAGGCAACAAGGGCTTGGAGGAAGACTTTCTTGTTATAGTCTCGTCACTAAAGATTATATACTCTCTCTCATCAAATTGTTTCACGTCAACCTTGCGTGCAGGGGATGGGCGTAGAGGGCTTGCACGAATGCGTTTTGATGCTCTAACGTTCTTGCTTGACTTAAGCAGTGGTTTCGGGTCAACATCCGCGAACAAAGATGAGTTGAGTTTGGGTACTGGAGATGCATTTGGAGAATCAGTAAAGGAAAGGACAACTGGAGCTTCGGTTTTAGTTGGTGTGTTTGTTATTTCGGTTGCATTTGTTTTTGGTTGCGCCGCCTTTTGCACTCCGAAAATGATATCTCTCAAGGGAGTCCTCTTAATGAATTCTGTAGGACTGCCGAGGATCCAAAAATCTCCAGAAGCTTGGTGAGTCCCTAACTGTGGACTGTTGTTTCACTGGTGTGCCTACTCCTGCTTCTTCTTCGCGACGGGGTGTAACTGGTTGTTCTTCAAGCTCATTGGTTTTGTTTTGAGTAGAGAACACGGACCCCATTGTTGGATTTTTAAAATTTTGTTCAAAATTCGATCGTCTCTTAACGGTGTTAATGAGCGCCAATCCAAAATATTGTAACGATTACCGTTATAAATCAAACCTCAGATCAGAATTGCCCAAACGTTACGATAAGATTGTATTACAAGAGCTTCGCCAAGTATTCTTTAAAAATAAATGGTGTAAAACTTGTGCCATCTGATTACAGGTCTACCTTCACTCGGTAGAGGGGTATTACAGCATTACCTGAGGTGTTTCCTTTTGACCTGAACGAACTGTTCATTGACTTTAATGCCGATCCCACAGAATGAGAATGATGAGGAAGATTTGCGGTGGGAGGTTATATTACGTTTATATTGTCTTGAGAATAGAAGCTCGTTAGATACCATTGAGCAAGTGGGTGCAACAAAGATGGGATAAAATACAACTCTATCGGATCGTTTCTTAATGCCACGTGGGAGTTGATTGTACAGTACTTTGGATAATTGTATATGTGGAAGTGCAAATTTTTTACAAAGTCACGGCACACAAACACAATAAGAAGCACAAACAATGGCGTCAAGAACGTTAAACGTTTCACAATACGTTCACAATACAAAGTAGAAGAAAAACTTTTTAATGTAATTAATGTACTTTTACTTTTCAATTCCCTCGATCTTGAAACGAACGAACACGATTAATATTTCCATCTTGTATGACCTTTTGCATACCTAGATCTTATTGTAGCATGATTTTCCTCACTACTGCGCCATATTGCTTCAACAATACCTTCGCATGCATTAAAGTCAATGTAGCGCCTCATCCTATCAAATACAAGATATCCCTCGATACGTGCTAATTGTTCGGTATCATCTATTGGTACTTTGCTAGGTACGTATCTATCAATACTTTCATCCTTGCAATAATCTGGTCTCCATCCGATTGCATACAAAATACTTGAAGAATGGCATTGATGTGACCAATTTTGAAATCCAATGTTGCGTACCACTTTGTAACTTTTCTCATTGATGGGGCAAGTTTGTATGCAATATCTACCCATATGCTCTCATACTCCTCCTTCTTTTTTGATTGGCATAGAACGAAAATAGATGGTTCCGATGGAAACGACACGTACTTTATAGCTTGCATCCTTGGTCCTCGGTTTAAAACAACATTCCTGCACAATCATTTGGAGCATGATGTTGCGGATAACATTTACAGTGTAATGAGGAATAAATTAAAAGGACAATATCCTGTGCCACTACAAACAAAAACACAGCCTACGGGAAATAGCACACTTTTAAGAATAACCAGAGTAACAAATAACATTCGTAAATCGGACATTGATGTATTCTTTGATACTCAAGATATAGAGTTGGATGAATCAAGTTTAAAATCCTTTGATTTAATAGGATGGTGGTGAGATCATCAACGTGATTTTCCACTTTTGGCACGCGCAGCACGAGACTATCTTGCTATTCCATTATCGTCGATAGATGCTGAGAGGCCGAAAAGATACTCACTACATGCTGAGACAATTACCAGTTTAATGATGTCAAAACCGCACTATGACCAATAATAAATATTCTTTAATGCTCCAATTGTTCTTTATTATACCTTCATCCCTCTTTACAACCATCCGCGGATTATCCGGATACAGCGGATTGATTTTATATCAACGGATTCGGATACGGATGGGATTCTTACAATAATCCGTATCCTATCCCATCCCATCCGTAAGGTGCTCTATCTTTCTTATCAAATAACGTTCATCGGTTAGTGAGGCGTTAGAGTTTGGTTGAATGTTCAAAATAAAGCTACCTGAGATGACGCCTGTTGGGCTGATTCTAGATAGACAAGTTGATACTAATGATCCATTACTGAATTTGCAGTCATTTAGAAATTGAAGTAGTTCGGCGTAATGGCCATATAAAATGATATTACCAAGGTCATCTAATCCAATATGTGTGTAGGTTGTATACCCATGTTTAACATGTTGTGTTAATGATTCTTTGGTCAATTTTGCGGGGTTGAGGTTTTTCAATACCCATTTCATACAAACTTCTTCAGTGGGAGATAATTTATTTGTAAAAGAAAACTAGGATACTACCTAGTACTGTTAGATACATCCTCATCAGTAGTTTCAACTGTTTGTTGATGATGTACAGTTTGGGTATTATAGTGATTAAAATTATAATGCCTTTTAGATTTGGGTTCATTATTTTGACTTGAGTTTTGTTGATGAATTGTTATAAAAGTTTGATTTGAAAGTAAAATAATATCTTTGTCACTTAAACAAGGTAAATAACAATTATCCAGAGATAAAACTATATGTTTTTGTAGTAAATTGAATTGAGGTTTGTGTACTCAGGGAAGTTGTCTTTTAATTTTACCTTTGACTTTAAAGATAGCTGCTGCCTTTTCAATTACTTGAATAAAGTTAGGCCCTTAGTAGAAAAAATGTCAACCCAAAACAAATATTATTGTTAATTATTATTAATATTATTTATTATTAATATTAAACAAATAATATTATTATATTAATATTAAATAAATAATATTATTTATAATTAAAAATTATTTTTATTGATATAAATAATACATTTAATGTTCTGAATTATGAAGATAGCTTGCTTAAAAAGTAGGCAGTATTATTAAAACTAACTTGAGGCTAAACCTTGCTAAAAAATTGCATTTCTTTGAATCTCTGGTGGTGAATGCGTACTTGACCTGGATGAGGTATATACAGTCAAACTTTCATCGGAATCAAGACCAACACTTCACACGGATTTTTTGTTTATAGGAAGGACTGAAGAGGAAAAAAAAAGAGGAAAAAACACAAAGCGATTACAACTCAATGCCACGGCTTTGCAATTTGTTGATAATTTGCTAAAGAGTGCTGGATTCCCCGAGGCCAAAGAAGAGGGTGTTTTTAGTGACGAAAGTATTATTATTTAATGAACAAGATGTCAACCAAGTCCTCTGCGGACAATTTAATAAATAAAAAAGTGTTTAGTAGATACTTTAACCCCAACAATTATTTTTACTCAACAAATACGGCCAATCCCGAACAAAACATGTTTTGATACAAAAACATTTTATTAAAAAATAAAGTTCAAAACATAACATGCTGTTAAACATTTTTTAATGCCTTTGTTAACTGGGTCATGGTCCTTTGCGTCACGGCCCTTTTTGCCCTCTCAATATCTGCAGATCTCTTCTTGATGAAGTGTAGAGCAATTTCAAAGACATCAAGGTGGTCCAAAATATCCTCCTCGGTGGCGCTCAGATTATTGACGCGCTCTGCAACGAAAGGAAGGTGGAAATGTACAAACCACCTTGAAAATCTGATATATAAAGGATCAAATTTGCTTACAGGGATCCAGTCTTCAGCTGCTTTAACGTGCGATAGGTAGACTTTAACAGAACTAAACAGTGTGAGTTGGATGAAATGTAACTACTTACTGAAGAATGGTGGGGTTAGCATCTCCACCTCTCACAACCTTCCCAGTAAAGGGTCTGCGCCCAGTATCGTGCCACTTCGCCTTAATAATAGGTTTGTTTTTGCTAGAAAACAGCAGTGTTCTGTCAGCGTCAGTTGAGTGGACCTATGACTGTAAAATGATGAATGATTATGAACATACCGTTGCCTGATAGATTCTGTTATAGTGGGCAGTCCACTCTTGATCATCCATGAAGCTTCCTTTGTCATCCACCTCTCTCAAAATGAACTTGCTCTGTTCTGGTGATATTTCCCTGATTTTGAAATTCACAGCATCAAGGATGTTGGCAACACACTCTACAAGGATACGAACGTCCGTCTTGAGCCTGTGTACGACCTTTTTAAGGCTTTTATTCTCTTGGTTGGTATTCTCAACCTTGATGGCAAGATCCTTCATGCTGACGCCATTTTCGTCTTGTTTGGACCCTTTGTCATTTGGATACGGCTGGGTCGCAATCTCTGCCTCAACATCAGGAGTGTCCTCGTCTAGTTCACTCTCGTCAGGTTCACTATCATCCTCAAAAAACTGGCGCGTCCCTGAGTCCTTTGATTGTTGTCCTTTCTGTTCTGGTGATGTCCCGGACTCTTCCGTGGCCGCACCAACTGTTTCCACTTCCTTGTCCAGCTCTTCCTCATCCGGATCTTCCTCACTTTCTTCCTCAACACTCTCGTTGTCCTCGGCACTATCCTCTTCCTCAGTTACCATCGCATTATCTGATGTTTTAGTGAACTGCTGATAAAAGAATCATTTAAATACCAGATTGTTGTTGGGACTGAGATCTAGCAGGAGCCAGCATATTCTCTACCTGCTCGTCCATGCTTCGCTGAGCGCTCTCTTTGACTCCCTCTTTAATCTTTTCGAGGACCCTCTCATGGAGCTCTGACTCCCAATAGAAGAACTGACTACCCTCGACGTCAGTCCATTTTATGGCTTTCTGAAGTTGAGTTAGTAATGATTGGCCGAAGTTTTGTAACCTACTTGGTTTTGCTTCCTCTTTCCTGTTCTGTGCTCCTCCTTTAGTTTGCATAGCGCATGCCAAGCGATTGTTCTTGGTCTTTTTCCAGGAAGCGTTTGTATCGAATATGATCCAGGTTTATGCTGTGGGCCATCTGGTACACGTAAACTTGACTTTGCCTTCACCATGATTTGATTATTTTGAAAAAACAATCCTGTAATCATACAGTTTAAATAGACCAACAGCGCAGAAACTGCGTTAAATCGGACATTGCGCGTAAAGTGCGCACATGGTGCGCAGAACTTTAGTGAAGTGTTTTTGTAAGCAGCATTGAAAGTTGGCTAGCAACTTCATCATTTTCGAGATGGTTCATCAAAATGGGACGGAAACGGAAACAATCTCGCGTCCAAACAAACGAGTTCAACGTTGAGGTTCGAGATTTAAACGGAAAGGTTACCCACTATACCTCAAGAAAAGATAGAAAGAAGAGAAAGATCAACAACACCAGTATAGCATCATCCAGCCAAACACAGGATCAAAGCAACGAGGAAGCAAGTGATGACGATACATTTGGTGGCAATGTAATAAACCAGTCTGATTCTGAAGAGGATAGTCATTTAATTGCAGAAGTTACGTTAACAGAAGAGCAGAATTCTGAATTGTTTTTCAAATACTTGGAGGAGAGCACAGCAACTTCAAAACCGTGGTCGTTGTTCAAACAAGACTATAATTTCAAGAGTACCAGAGTCGAGGTTGTAGACATTCCTCTCCAAGCAAACATGTTTATGCTCCTACTTTCAATGGTTTGTGTTGTGATGTTTGGGTACATGAGCAAAAAATCAGCTGTTGGTGTATCTGCACTATTGAGGCTTGTAGCAGCAACCAATTTGAAGAGCAGGATACCAGGCAATGAGAATGACATGTACACTTTGTTTTGGTCAAAGATTGACCTTCCACTACCAGACCAGCTTCAATATTGCTGCTTTCATCAACAAAGCCATCTTGTACATGAAGTAACGAAAGGCGTGTGCAGATTCAAGGGTAAAAAGAAATGGAGAACTTTTACAATCACCAACCTGAAAAGGAAGCTTGAACAGCAGTATTGTAATGCAAGATTCTTATCGGACTTATACATTGGTCTAAAGCGTAGATGTGAAAAGAAGTCAGATACGTTAGAGGAGTATGAGGATGGCGCCGTTTTCAAAAACCTTCACAATACTACACGGTTGAAGTACCTTTATACCCCGTCCTGGTAAATCTTTATTGACGGTGTGTCCCCATGGAAGAAAGCAGATGAATCTATTACACCAGTATTTTTAGTCAATACATGCATTCCCAGGGAGCGACGATTTCAAGAGCATAACGTAATCCTAATAGGAATCATATCATTGAAAACAAATGTGAGCTATCAAACATACTTGAGCGAGGTTGTGCGATATTTGAATACAGTAATGGAGAGTGGATTTCAAGTTAAAATCTCTGACACACAAACAATAAGTTGTCATGGAATGGTTACATCCCTTGTTTGTGATATTGTTGAACGAAACAAGTTACTATTGATGTCTTCTGGATTCTATTGCTGCCTATACTGTTACATGAGGGGGGAGTCTTTTGGAAGAAGTACAGGGTACATTCAAGGTCATCTTGATATGGATCATCGGTGCCATGATTCAATGCTATTTGATGCAAAAATTGCAAATTCTCGTAATGAGTTCACATTTGGGGAGAAGAAGGCATTTAGAGGGGTTTACGGTCAGAGCGCATTGTTCAATTTAAAAGATTTTGATGTAGTTGAAATGACGCCGGTCGATTCAATGCACACATTAGATCTTGGGGTTGTTCTATATTTCTTAAATTTGTGGTTAGGTGCTGGCCCCTCAACAGTACCTGATTGTGACAAGAACAAAGACAAGGAATGGATTCTGTCAGACCTGCAAGTTAAAGAAATAAACAACATGATGAAGGAGAGTGGCCTACCGCACTGTGTCTCTGAATCTCCTCGAAGTTTGGATAATCGTGCTCATTGGAAGTCAGCAGATTTACATGAATGGGCGTTATTCTATTCTTTACCTGCTATTCAAGGTCGTTTACCACTCAAATACACGGTACATTGGTCGTTGTTTATTAGGTCATACAGAATCTTGACAAAACGATCAATATCGCATGGAGAGATAGATGAGGCAGAGCGGATGCTGAGACTCTTTGTTGAGATGGTACCTAAACTGTACTACTCAAATCATGTCACAATTAAGATCCATTCGCTACTTCATTTATGCCACTTTGTCCGAAATTTTGGACCCCTCCACCAATTCTCTGCTATTATGTTTGAAGATCTTAATGGAAAACTGAACAGAGGTAATCGATTGCACTTCAAGATAACAGAATCGATTTATGATCGATTCCAAAGAGTCTCTGATATCTCTGCAATAGCTGACTGTGTGAGGGATTTAGACAACAACCCAATAACATCTGATCATCCATTTTATCAGACATTAGTTGATGTTGGACTGTATGAGCATGAAATCAAGAAGACGTGGTCACATATTGAGAGTATTGGAGGTTGTTCTTATCGAAGCAGTAACAAGGCTCAATTATCTGATCTCTCTGCAAGTAAAAGATTGAAGTACCGTCATCACGGAATTACAGACACTGACTACATGTTTTACACTATTAGAATCAACAACAAGTTGAGAATTGATTCTGATAAGAAGACGTCATACTTGAGGAAATCATCTTGCATCTTGTTCAATGAGGGATCCACCCAGATGTGTGGAATTGTTGATGTATTTGTTCACAATCAGGATAAAACTAAATGGACAGCTCTGGTAAAGGTGTTTGACAGGCCTTTTGAATTAGGATTATATGCTTACATGAGGATAACAGACCATGAGCTCACCAACACAACAACAAAGATGATAAACATTGAGCAGATTGCTGATGTTTGTGCATTGGTCACCTCCCATCCCTCTTCTGTAACAGCAAATAATGCGGATGTAGCACATCCTGAGGAAGTATGTGTTAAATTAGCTAATGGTACATCTGTAATCGGTCGCACCTGTATAACACCTGCATCCAACAACTGGTTTAAAATTAATGCATGTCGACATGATGACAACTTGGAGAGATGCACTTGGAAAACACATCAGGACAAGAGAGCAATGATGACGGCGCTTTATAAGGATGAGATATACTTCAGGAATGTGAAAGAGGATCGTGATGAACAGGACAAAGAAGGAGAGCAGTAATCATAAAATGTCAAAAATAAAGTCTATTATGTTTTGAAACATTTATTTTGAATTATTTAGAATGTTTTCGTACATTTTGGATGTAAATCCTTACAAAACATGTTTTATAATTTGTTGGGGAACACATACAGTAAAAACAATAAAGAAAAATTTTTAAAAATTTGTCTTATTTTATAGCTTTTAAGCATTTCTCAGTGGGTAGGAATAAATGTTCAATGAAAACTTTGAATGACATTCAAAGTATCTATTCTCATTCTTTTGTCTTTTGTGTATCCGCGGTGCTGTGTGACTACCTGCTGACCTTCTTGCTGATTTATAATTGTGATATTTTCCATGATATGTACCTTCTGTTACACCCTATGAAACCATCTACTTAAATCTCATAATAATTAAATATGTAGGAGTAAAAGCAGTCGAGGACATTGTCAAGTTGCTTATACAGTGCAACAAAAAGCGATTGCACACAATAAGCAACGCAGTTCTTCAAGGAGCTTACAGTGTTAGCGGCAATGATCCTGAAACATTAACAGTCTTTAAAAAGCTGGGTGATCAAGATATGAAGGTCGGATCTAACCTTAAAGATTTCATGGGTCATGCGTATGATCTTGTAGATAACTCAAAATCAAAAAAGAGATTAACCAAATTATTCGAAGCGTCAAATTCCTTATTGAAAAGATGATGGAAACCACATTTCGGTTATTTCAGGACTTTGACACTGTGGATGATGATGATAAACTTGTTCATACTGACAAGATAGGGCCGCTTAAGCTAAAAATGGTGGAGATATCTTCAGTTGGTGAGGATAAATGTATGGGGGATGGGATTATTACCGGAATAACCAAAATGTGGTTTCCATCATCGTGGCAGACTGCAACAAAAGTGAGTTACTTTTATTGACTTCTTTAATCTTTATAGACTCTTGTGTATAATATAAACAACTGCAACAAATTCATTAGAGAGAAGGTTACACCACAATTTCCTAATGTTTAGCAAACACATTTATTCGCACCAGAGTGTGACAAATCATGTTTTTTGTAATGACCCCACCCCAAACCATTATTCATTGGTTTTAGCGAAGACCAACAGCAGCAAGAAGTGCATACACTAGTATGCAATAAATTCAATTGATGCATCCGCCTTGATGAATTTACAGCGTGTTGCAAGCTATTGAAAGCAGAGATATGAATTGGAGACAAATGGAGAAGGTAATTTCAAAATTTGCTGCCATAAAGTCCAAATATATCCTCAACCTGATGCTACATCGTGTGGACCAAGAACATTGATAAACCCTGCAATAATCAAGCATTTGATCAATCAACATGCGGTGTTTATATATCTCAGACTCAATCACAATTCTTTTTCCTCAACATTTTCCTTACTTTAACCGGTACCACTACCCTACTCAGGGCACACCATTCTTTGGGGATGTCTTTTCAATAATATTGAACAGCATTGATACAAAAAGTAAAGGCGTTTTATCTATATACATCACGCCATGTTCACATCATTATATTTTGTTGTAATGAATAAATTGCAAACAGAAGCATGTTATCCTGGCCAAGTAAACGATTTCTTGTCAATTAAAATCTTGGACAGTGATTTTGTCTATGGTGTCACAGTCGAGGCCGGTAAACATGGCGAACTGTCATTTTATGATCGCCAAATATACACGTTGGATGAGCTCATAATTATTTTAGGTTGGATGAAATGAAACGCAAATTTAACAATATCCCTTTACTAACTAATGTTCCGGAGTTTTGTTTATCAGCCTATATAAAGAATGTTATTTTTAACACTTTGGAACACATAGGATCCTCCGTCAGGTCAATATCATACCCCTAATAACGCCATTGGGTATATTGATTACATTTCAATTACTGTTTTATTAATATTCAGTTTTTGAATTCTCTTTAACAGTAATTCCATTGTTTAAATTATCTATTAAGATTCAATTTTGATTCAATTTTTTATCAATTTAAAAATATTAATTATTTTACAAAGATTTATTTATTACTAGTAATGTTTGGAGCAGTATAATGGTATTTAAAAATAAACAAATCTTTATAAAATAATTTATTTGACTATGTGAGTTCATGGAACATCAAACTTCATTCAGACAAGGAAGTATAAATGCTGGTTTCTCGCCCATGCATCTTTTAAAAAAACACAAGAATGCCCCTATACAAGCATCTTAACAAAAATAAAGTAATTTTCTTAGCTCTAGTTGGCGTTTACATTTTTAAAACAATGGAAAAGGAAGACAAGGACAGATTTGAAGCAATGATACCAAAGAAAAGTAATAATGCGGATGAAGAACTTGAGGATAAAAAGGAGGCAGAATATTGCCCCTTCTTTTATAATGAGAAGAGGAACAAAAAAAAGAATATAACTATCTGTATATTAGAAGGCATAAAGGTGTTGTTGTCAGATAGGGATAGATTAAAGGCTAAGGATCGCTACACAAATGACTCCATAATTGACCTTGCAATAATTATGAACACCAACATTCAGAGCGCTTTAGAAGGCAGCAATTTTCAAGTTTTGACAGTTACATAGGTTATGAAGCGCACTAAAAAAGATATTAAAGACAACACAGATACAATCCTTTTATAATAAATGCAACGACACTATACAAGCACTGGTTTGTAGCTATGATCAAGAAAAAAGAAAGGACTATAACATTTATCAAACCTATTTCTACTCCCTCTACTTTAGAGTTGTATACTGTGCCCAAAGATAAAATCAACACTTTCCTCAAAAACATTGAATGGAGCAATCAAAACAAAGAGTTTACCTTTTTTGATCCAATTTTATTAAAATGAGCAAGTCTTTAGTGACATATGTGGGTACTGTGCCTTGAACAATTTAAAAGAGTAAGTTTATCTTTAAAATAACTATACTCTTATTACTATTCAAGATGCCACAAACTTTTGTCCACCTTACAAAGACACAAATGAGAACTATACAATTCAAATAAAGAGTTTGTTGGTTTAAGCAATAGAGAAAAAGCAACAATTAGACAAGGATTTGTCAAGTGCCACTTTTAAACAGCTTTATGGTGTTGCAAAAGATAGCTTTTACAAAAAGTTAGCCTTTGAAAAAAAAGCTACCAAAGAAATGGAGCTAATCTTCAAATCAAGAAGAACTAGGAAAGTATAAAGACTGCTATTAAAAAGTGTGATTGTGTTCCTTTTAGAGCTTATTTCAAAAGGTCTGTATTTTTGGATATTAATGACACAGTATCTTATTCATCTATTTTTGGAATAATGCCATGTTCAAAAAGCACTAAAAAAAAAATCAGATACCAACATGGAAAAACTTACCTGACATAGACCGCCTGAAGTGGTATTACACTCAAATAACTAGACTTAGTATCACTGATACTTTTGATGATGAATATACAGATGAAATTATTGAATACTGTGTATCAAATTTTTGACTTACTTATTAAACAAGAAGTAAAAGTTTTATACTTTTCAGCCAGAAATAAAGTTCTTCGTTAGTTGGCATACTTGGTCTCGAAGTAATTTTTAACTGAGTATACTTTCTCTAGCAGAGTTTCTTTGTCGGTAAACATATTTACTATATTTAAAAGTCACTGTTGCATTCTTCATCACATGCTTCCAAGGATTGCACACACCCAACTTTGACCTGAATTGCTTTCTACAGTTGCTATCCAATGGAGGGCAAATGTGCTGGACAATTCATAAAAAAAAAACATAGTTTTAGCAAAGAAACAAAAATTGTCCAATCTTAATAGTATTTGAATAAAACCTAAATCAGCCATGGTACAAACTATTATTTTGAAATTGTATATTGTAGCAGTCAAAATTATTGGAAATCCTTGATGAATTACAGGGATTGGAATGACGTTAAACGCGGTTTGTCTCTTTTGATGAGTTTTGGTTGGTTTGTTGGTGCAGATGCATGTTTGCCAAAAATTGGTGTCTGTATTAAATATAAATCAAATATTGGTATTATCATGAATTTGGAAGCCTTAGAACATTTTATATCCGATAATGTAGGAATGCTCATAGGTATTATACACTACAATCATCAGTTTAGACACAAATAAATTAAAATCAACTTTCATTGTAATTTCAAACAAAATTGGTTAGTGAGGAAATTTTATTGGTTGAAAGAAAATTAAATTTGATCATAATTGCACAATGTTCAATCTCAATAACAACGAAAACAATCTCACGTATGAATTGGCTGTGTGCTACCTAGTAGCTGAACTCAAATTATTATGTATCAATAGTTTAAAAAAACAATGTTCTTATGTGACATCTTTTCGCTTCCTTCAATGCTGCGTCAAATAATATGGCGCTCCCCAAAATTTAAAATTGTCTTGAATAACAAAGCCAGGTTTCAGATTATCATAGATAACCTTATTGATCTTGACCATTGCATCATAATTTGGTTTTATTATAGCAACAGTCAAGTAACAAATGTTGCTGGTCTTCATGTGATGAATGACACCGAGGACATTTAGTGTCATAATTAGGATTGTTGCTCTAGTAACGCGTCTTTGACAGTGTGCAAAGCTGGTTGGAGCGGAGGCGGAGTAGGAATTTCTGTTCACTTTTGTTTAATTTGTCAACATTTACAGATGCTTTAATGTGGTATTCATCATATAGAAGGTCATATTTGTAGTCAACTGAGTAAGCACGTTTAAAAGACAAATAAGATTTGACAAAAAGACGAACAGATTTGTGTGGAACATCACTGTTACAAACAAGATCAAAAGCAAGGTGAGTGGGTGGGCACTCTGGTACAGTGTAAATGGAAGACCCCAGAATTTAAATGAGCCCTTTATAAGTGAACCTGGCTGCAAATCAGTTCATTAATTGATTGTATTGCATCATATATGTATGGCAAGTTTTTGTGACAATTTAAAAGAACATGGGATTGGTCCTCATGTTGCACCTCGGGCACTTGGTGTTAATTATTTAATTCTTGTTGTCCCAATACTGCATTTTAGAGAGTGTGCAGAGTTGATTGGAACGGAGACAAAAAGGGAAGATCTGTTTGGGTTGCGACAAGAGGTTGGTGTCGACGCTGGCTTTGATATTATATTCATTATAGAGAATATTATATTTGTAGTCAGAGGAGTTGGAGATGGTGGACAGAAGGTAGTCACAACGAACAGAGGAGTGTGGAACTTCACCTTTGCAAACAATGTCAAAAAGAATGAAAAAGTTCTTCATGAGGATGAGGGACTAATGTCGTTGATGTAGTGGTTATAAAGTCCCAGCTTTGCAAATTCATCTGCATCTTCATTTCCAGGAATGTTGGCATAGGCCTGAACATAGATGAACTCGCAGCTTGAGAGTCAATTTCTTTCTGCAACAATGGCAGAGAGAAGCTGATGGTTGCACACTCGGAGTTTTTCTTTTAAAGAGCTCAGCTTTGAGAAACTGTGAACTACTTCAATCCCAGAGAGACAGTCAGTCATAACAGTGACATTTTGACCATCTCTGGAGCGTCTCAAAGCATAGTTGTTGACTATGCCAGGTATTCTTCTGTACTCCACCTTATCAAAGTTTTCACTATTAACTACAGCGTAAGCGGCAATAGTTTTGTCTTTGTCAGCGGAGCCATCTGTGTACCATGCGACAGCATTTCCATCGCTATTAATGTCATTAGTTGTGGGTCTAACGAGATTGGAGCGAGCTTCCTCTAGAAACAGTGCAACTTTACCTTTGTCTGGCGAAACCAAAGTGCGTGACACTGTCCTGTTGTAGAAATCTTTCAAGTCAACATCTAAGATATCTGAGAGCTGCTGAATATTATCAACATCAGACCAGAAAGGGTCATTTAGAAGTTGTATATTTTTGGCAGCGAGAAGACGCAAAGTCTTGGAGTCTGTTGTGTGCTTGTTACAAGCGGTTAGCATGTATGAAGCAGTGAGTTGTCAATCATGTGCAGATTAGCGGAGTAAAGCAAATTGCACAAATTCACCAGATATGAGTTTACACGATTTGTGTGAGAAATTCGTGTTTTGGACATAGTTGGGTGGACATGCAACCGGTTAGCAAGCTGGATGTCAATGAATTGTTGTTTAGTGGTGGCAAAGAGATGGGGATCAGTGTTGGAGTAGTGAGCGGCAGGTATCATTTTTACCTACCCCCCTCGAAAATTTTTAATTTTAATCATTTCTAACCCCCTCCAAAAACAAAATCATGTTTACTTAAAGAAAAGATGATTCCTGCCGCTCCTCTTTTGACCTCCCTACTTTGAACCGAAATCATTGTATACCCCCCCCCCAAGAAATATTGAAAAGATGATTCCTGCCGCACCTCAGTTCAAGGACTTGTGAAGCCCAACAAATACTTCAGTTTTGACTGTCGCTGTTTCTTAATTAATTGATCAACAAACAGAGTATAACCACTATCAAGCTATAACACATCTTTCTCATTCATACGTTTATCAACTATAAATACATTTTGAGTTGCCAAGCAAACAGACCGGCAGATCTATTTTCAAATTACACATTTCAATGCCTTAAACAGCAAGGTGTTAATGTTTATAGAGTCAAATGTTGGGGAATGATGTACACGATAAAAAAACTGCTAAGGTGTTTCTTGATGGGTGGTTGATCTCACCAATAGCGAAATTTTGTCTGTTTTCGTGGTAAAATGAATTTAGGTTTGTGTACTCAGGGAAGCTGTCCTTGATGTCGTCTATACTGATCCTTTTGATTCTACCTTTGACCTTAAAGATAGCCGCTTCCTTTTCAATTGCTTGAATGAAGTTTGGTCTGTCAGGTACAATGATGAAAACAACACGGATGCTCTTTGACATAGTTTTTCTTACCACAGTCAGGAACTTCCAAGTGTCAAACATCAATCCACCTGTCAAAATACTTTCAATTACAAATAAAGCATCATCACTGACTTGTATGGTGTTATAGTGTAATTGCAACAAATTAAATTAGGGCTCGGCACGAATGATTTGTAAATAATTTGCAAGTAATTTGTCACAAATAATTATTTATTCAAATGCTCCGGTCAAATACTCCGGCCAAATACAAATAAATCAAATACAAATTCAAATATTTGCAATATTTGAGGCTAGTTTTTATGTTTATAGTGATCTTTTAACAACATCAACCAACGGAATGTTGTAGCACACATTGATTGGCGTCGAATATCCATTATATCACGCCCAGCATTAAACATACGCTCAGCGGAAACAGACGCAGCTGGTATTGCGAGATATCGTCGCGCAACCTTGGACATTACTGGCATAACTGCGGCATTATCTTTCCACCATGAGAGAACCCATTTATGACTTCTGTAAATGGTTTTCTATCCACACAGCCTTGCTTCTTGGGTCTGATGTGGCTGCAATGTAATAGATTAAATTACGATCCATTAGTGAGTAGTACTTCTGGTACTTCTCAATTGACGCTTTCACTGCTTCTGCAATAGGTATTGGAACATTTTTGTATTTTTTCTTCCTTTGTGAAATATCATCTAGTAAATCACTCAATTGGTAATAGATAGCAAGTGAGTTGGCGATCTGAGGGCTACTTGAAGACAGGAATTTTGTCATCTGATCCAACTTTTTCAAAACATTGCGGACTTGCTCTAGCTGCATCCAATCACCTTGATTTACAGTTCGTACCTTCATGATTGAGCTTAATGAAGCAATGTTTTGCTTGGCATCCATTTTGTCTAGGATCTCATAACTGTCTTCCTTTGCACCTGCTTTAAGGGCTTTCATAATGTCTTTGGCAATCAAGTTGATGATATGGGCAAGACACCGGATGTAACCATCCTCACCCTCAAAGACTGGTAGATTTTGGCGATTCGTCGTCCGTAGTGTTGCATTTAGAACTTTTACTAGTGACTCCATATTAGTTGCATTATCGGCAGTGATTGTTAACACTTTGGATATCAAGTTAAGCTCTTTCAACATGTTAATTACACTGGCGGCCATGTTTGCACACTATGCCTTCCTTTAAGTTCAGTAAACTCAAGTACTCGCTCATAGAAAGTAAAGTCTGGTCCAATCCAGCTACCAATAACACCAAAAAAAGCAATATTATTGGGACTTGTCCATCCATCAAGTGAAAGAGCAACTGTATCGCAGGTATCTTCTAACAAMTTCTTAAGCTCTTGACGCGACTCGTCAAAATATTGCTCAACCCTGCGCTTCAATGTTGCAGCTGACATCGAGGAATTTTCAAATCCAATGTTTTTGAAAATGCGTTGGAATGATGTTGCCTCAACGAAAGTAAAAGGTAAATCTTCCTCAACAACCAATTGTACAACATCTCGTTCATATTGTTCACGATCTCCTAGCTTTGGTTGCTATCCGTGCCGAACCTACAAAGCTTATATGTTCATTCGCTCTTGCGACACGGTCAAGGTTCCGAGTGTTGTCGTGGTTTAGCGTTCTCATTTCATTAGACATTGTTGTTCCGCCTTTTTACAAATTAAATTTAACAAGTGGTTTATTTAAACCAGATCTAGTAGTCCGAAGGATCTTGTAAAATATATATATTCAGGGGCATATTCTCTTTTTGGAGCAATTTGATCGTAAGCTAAAAATAACTTTCATCGATGGAGTAGACATTCGCTCACTTTCTTTATTGCAGGTAACCATCAAACATGTATTTTATTCCATCGATAATGAAAAACTTTAAATGAATTGTTATTGGTTGTTTCTTTTATTATTCATCGAATAAAGAACTACTGGACTTATTCGGTTCGAAAGTAGATCGACTATTTAAATCTTGTTCCAGAAATACTTTATCAGTATCAAGATGCGATGCAAAAAATCAAAAATCAAAAACGTTCCATCCACCACACTAATATCCATCTGATACTCATAATCTAAAACACACAAACAAACATGAACCTAAAGAAAAGAGGAAAAGGCAGAAAGGGTGTGTATTATATTACTATTTATACTAAAGTTTCTTGTAGGCTCTCTTGATTCTGACGACATAGACTGCCTTCTTCAACCTTGCTGTATTGAGCACTGTGATAGGTATGGCACAAGACTACTGAGCAGTCTTAGGGACGAGTATAATCTAAAACCCGAGCACTCTGGTAGAGTTTGTGAAGGACACTATAGAAGGGATTTGAGGTCCTATAAACGTAAGAATTTGACAAACATACAAGTTGACGAATTTCAGGCAAGCATTCATCTTATGTACCGAACATTGTTTCTTGTGTTCAAAAAAAGGCGTGCAATGCAGCATTATATCCTGAAAGTGTATCCCATACCTCTACTGCAAAGTCCCCCCCAAAAGTCTTTGAAGACAATTTCAATCCAAAGGAACACTTTAACATTACCACAAAATACAACAGGCCTTTACCTATTGATATTTGCAAGCCACTACAGAGCATAAAGTGTAAATCCTCGCTCCCGATTGTAATACCAAAGGTGGAGCAAGTGGCATACGATTTGAACGACGATACCATGCTACCAGCCCCTATTCAAGACTTTCAAACAAGAAACAGAGACTCTATGATAGTAGACGAGGGGGTTAGAGCAAGCAATCGTTTGGAAGAGATACGTCCACGTGTGGAGGACAAAAAGAAATTCCTGCTTCCAAGCATTTCACAATTATGCAGTAGTCCAGGTATCCCGAGTGGATTTGCATACATTGAATCCCCCTCGTGTGCAAGGGACGGAAATGGTTGCAACTATGAGCATGAAAACATCTTTAAGCAGTTCTGCAATTTCGTTCTTAAGACAGAAAGTGCAATTTGAGAAAAACAATATTGGGTGTGTTATCTGTAAATACTTTTGTAACTTTTAGAAGGGATATAATTAGGGTCAATAAGACTTCATATGACTACCATCATCCATATGATGCGAGCTTGTATTTTTAATAAATATTTTTTGATTAATCAATTATTATAAGTCAATCTGATCAACCAATAGAATTATCTGTGAAAAAACGGAGATGAGCGAAGCAGACACCACAACACCAAGTCAGTCTTAGTAATTGTGTATATCCGATTCTAACAACTTACAGAAGAGACAGGAGAAGTTGAGGCTATTGATGCTGTTAGTTCTATTTTTGTTATTGATTTCTTAACCAACATTATAGGAAATAGAGGCCATGAAGCGAAGAGTCGCAGAAATGGAGGAAGAAGCTAAGAAGATAAACATGATGCAAAATCAATTAGAGAAGGACCTCACCTCGGTCAGCGAAACAAAAGAAGAAGTGGACGCAAGGTCCGTATACGTCGGAAATGTAAAAACTTTATTGTTTTATATCAACTTAACAACGTAGCCATAGGTTGATTATGAATCTGTACCAGAAGAGTTACAAAAGCATTTTGAATCTTGTGGCACTATTAATAGAGTCACCATCTTGACGGATAGGTTTGGTGGACCTAAAGGTTACGCATACGTCGAGTTTCTTGAAAAGGAAGCCGTAGATGAGGCTGTCAAACTTGACGGAAGTACTTTCCACGATAGACCCTTAAAAGTCAACCCAAAAAGAACAAATGTTCCTGGAGTGTCGATGAACCCAAGAGGAGCTTTCCGTGGACGCCCACGCGGTCGTGGTTTCAGAGCAAGAGGTAGAGGAGGATTCAGAGGGAGGGGAAGACCCGAATACCACCCTTACTGAATGGTCAAACAACAATTAAAAATTCATTACGTGTACTTTTTGTTTATTTAATATTGTTACAAATGTTTAATTGTCCATGGGATCAGCATGGGCGAGGATTTTACTGACAACTGCAAACGTTTCATTAGCACCTGAATCCATTGTTTCCAACCGTTCTAATGTTAGCTCTTCGTGGTGTGGCAGTAGTGGTTGGATTGATTCTAATTTTCTACAAAGTTGCCTCCCACTCTCAATATGCAGGTGGAAAAGTTCCATTTGAAGTTTTACGTCTCGAAGAGTAGCTTCCTTTTCTCTTTTTAAACGATTTAGCTTGTTGATTGTATTCTCCCAATATTGTCCATATCTTTTCTGAAACAAGTACAAGTTATCCACATCTCTCTGTATACAATTTAATTCTGCCTCAAGAACTGTCCAATATGTGTCAAGCTTCGATATAACAGCGACTATTGATTCTTTCATTTGTTCCTGTTGTGTTTCGAATAAAATTGGTTGGCCAACACCAACTACGATTAACGGACACACAGCGTGCTATTAATGCACTTAAGTGCTCGCCATCTTTTAATTCTTCAAGAGACAGCAAGTAAGTAGTAAGCACAAAAGACATCAATATCCATCTCTATATTCTAGTTTCGTCTACTTATAAAGCAAGGGTCATGCTGTGGAGTAGTTGATAAGAAATTAATATTTTATTCTCTTATAAGAGCAGCCAAACCCTCTGGGCGCTGTCACCATGCACAGTGGCCTTGAGTTAGAACGTGATCCGCCAAGAGATTTTATACCTACACACCAGAGTCATTTCTTCGGACCAAATTTGACTGCATAGTATTATATTGAATCATAGCTATTTATTATTTCAAATACATCATTCTCCATCAGACTGTCTCTCTGTATGTTCCATCTTGAAGGTAGCGGTTCTGTTGTTGACTTGAGAAATACTTCTTTGCTTCCGATTGAGTTTCTATTAAAGGAATGTTGTTCCTCCAAAATTTGAATTATATCAATAAGAGAGTCATTGGTCATTATTGTTGCTTGGCTATTGTCAGAATTGTAGTCTGCGTCTCTTTTTGTTGTATGAGTACTTTTCGCCACATCCAGTGCATTGTCTTTAAGGTATTTATCAAACATAACTGCGGCTGTATTTGAGTCTGTTTGGTCTATGGGAGTTCTGAATTTATGGGTGGTATCCTCTTTTTTTACATTTGATGGCATCCTAAATGATGTGAGTGGTTTTGTACTATCTCTCTTATTTGATAATAATGCTTCAGACTTTGGCAAATTGAAAAGAGGTTCGTTGGCTGTTGTTTGCACTTCTGAATGAGAAAATGACCGAGAAGCCCTCGTACTTTCTTTACTTTTCAATTCATCGTATTCTCGTTTCATGTGTTTTTGGTTCTCCTCCAATTCTGTTATCATGTCTCTCAGCTTTTTGACTTCCAACTTGAGTTGAATCTTTGCTTCTTTGTGTCTATACTTTGTTTCCAGATTATGAGAGATTAGCTTGTCAAGCTTCTCCTGGTACCCTTTTATCATGACGATACTCTGTTCATATTTACTTTTGAATGATGTGACCTCTCCTTCTAATTCGGAATTTTTGATCTTCAAATCATTTATTTCAGCATTTTGCTTTTCCATTTGTTTGCACCGACTAAACTTGTCCTTCTCTAGATTCTGTATGGTTTGTAGAATTTCGGCAAGTCTACCCTTCTCCTCCAAGCATAGGTCTTTGAACCTGATATCTTTATTTTTATTGCTCAAGAAGGGGCCGTCTAAACTAGCTGCCTTTGCTGCTCGATTAGTTCTATTAGGACCAGCCGTTACATCGCCATCTTGCCACTTCAAACTCATTTGCCGCCAGAATTGTCTGAAATACTTTTGTAATAATAGACATACGTCGTGATAGTATAACAATTGATGTAATGTATGCATATGTGCAATAAAGAGTTTACACCACCACCTTCACCCACCATCAATTCCTCATCACTGCTCCCACATATGAGGACGATTCAAACTATAACAAACCCCGAAAAAACCGATCTATTTGAACATCTATTGATTAAATACAAGATATTATTGTTTTAACAATTTAGTCCATATCTCCTGTGGTGTAGTGGTAACATAGAGGACTCTGAATCCTTTGCTGCAAGTTCGATTCTTGCCAGGAGAAGTTTTTTGAATTTGAAGAACTTTAGGAGCTCATTGCTTTTTCATAAACAAACCTAAAATACTTTGGACTTCTTCGATTAATCATAGATTTGTTTTTTACCAATTGTTCTTTTATTTCTTGGTTGGATCTAATATCATATCACGAGTTTAGACCGACATAAGGACTGCATCATGGTAACTCTCAAATCCTTCTCCAAATCAACAAACTCTCGCAGTAACTCCTTAGCCTCGGGTCTCTTGGTAGGATCCACCATCAAAGCACTACCTAGAAGATTCAAAATCTTTGCACTGTACAATCTAGGTCCATCAGCAATCTCGTTCATCCAAAGTTTTTCCAAAAAACAAATCTCAGATTTATTGATTAAAAGTTTCAAGTCCCTCTCTTTCGCAGTCAACATCTCCACTGCGCAAGCACCTATGCACCAAATATCTACTTTCGTATCATCAAAGTATTTCATGCCGGCGCATTCCGGCGGCACGTATATTTTGGTTCCACCTACCAACGCCTTCTTGTCGCCCACTCGTGATGCAAATCCAAAATCACCTAACCTAATTGAATAATCTTTACACACGAAGATATTGTTCGGTTTTAGATCGCGATGAATAAATTGTTTAGAGTGCATGAACGATATGGCTTCCAAGCACTGTATCATGATGGACAAGAACAAACTTTCTGATATCCTCTTACTTTTTGTCTTCTTTATCATGACCGATAAGTCGCTCCTGTCACAATATTCTAGCACCAAGTATCGAAGATCATCTTGATATTCGTCTTGAAAGCAAATACTTTCCTTGTATTTGATAATATTTGGGTGGTTGAGTTGCCTTAGTGCTTGTTCTTCTTGTTTGAAATCACGTTCGTTGTAAAATCGCTTCATGACATGTTGTTGATCGAGTAATCGAGCCAACAAGCAGGTAGATTGGGCTCCTTTACCTATTCTTCTGCTTAATATGTATTCGTCGAATCTGTCTTTTCCGAAACAAGTCAAGAATGGATCAAAAGTAAGATCGAAGGCGATAGTTGGACCTGTAGTGGGACTACTACCTATCGTATCTGATGAGAACTGACGTTGATCGGATTTTTTCAAAATTGTGTTGCTTGACTGAATTTGATGTTGATCAGATGTTGATGTCTTGACAGTATCGGAACTTGATGGCAATGTTATATTGGTCGTTGTTGACGCTGTGGTGGTTAAATGACGTGGTCCAGATACGACTTCATCATTGTAAGGATCAGTTGTTGGTTGACTGTTTTTGAAGCTACCAGCAATCATTCCAAAACACTCCGAAAGGCAACCAAAGATAGAAATTCCTTGTTTTTTCCTCTCGCTTCTAACATTGTAATAATTAACAGCATGGTGATCATGACTCAATAGTTCTAATTGAGAAGTTTCGTTTTCAGTATTGTTGTTGTTATCTACTTGATTTGCTTGTTGTTTTTGTTGTTGTTTTTGCTCTTCTTTGTCATGATCGTCTTCATCTTCGGACTCACTTCGGGTTATGGATCTTGGCAGAGCGTCAATTAGACCTTCACTTGGCGGTTTTGACAAATCTTCTTCTCTTAATGAGCGAGGTATAGATTCATCGACTTGATCCTCAGATATTAACGTTACTTCTTGTTGTAATTGCATAAATGATGAGTTATAATTTTGAAATGCAGCTTCAAATTCATCATCGTCTACTTCTTCGTTAGATTCATCTTCCATCTTCTCATCCTCCGTAAAATCTTTCAGATCATTCATGTTTTCCATTCTGTTTTCAAGATTTTGTAAACTTTCATTCAATACTCGCTTGACATCTTTGCTCTTTTCCTTATCAAAGCGTTTCTTTTTGATATCATGTTCGTCTTCTTCGTCATCTTGATCTTCGTCACTTGATGATTCTTTTGTTATTGGAGGAGAGCTTTGAATTGAAGAAGGATTTGGAAAAAAATCATCTAATGCATGTGTTTGAGGTACAGATTGTGCCGATGGTGATGCAGGTAATATAAAATCATCTAGCGACAGCAAATCAGATGTAGTAGTAGTTTGTATTTGAGAAGAAATGGATTGTAAAGAATCACCAAATAGTTCTTTTTGGGATCCAGATGGAGGAGGAGGTAATACTTGCTTACTTGATGGCAACTTAGTCTTTTTTGCTTTTGAAGACAATAATTGACTATTAGAAACAACAGTAGGTTCGCGACGTGGAATTTCTGCTTCTGATCTTCTTCTAGTTAGTGGCGATTTGGACTCCTTCTTTTTTGTAGTTTCTTTTGGTTGTGTTGGTTGAGATACTCGACTCGTTGATTGTGATAGTCTTGATTGGGGAATTTGACTTGTTTGTGAAGGTTTACTGGGTGGTGCCCGTTTTAGTACTTGACCCACCAAAGGTCTTTCTCTTTGTTGAGGTCCTTGACCCGGTTGTGTTGAAGGTTTAAACCCTGTGTTTGCTGAGAATTGTGAATTGGCGTAACCGTATGGTCCCTGCTGTGGTCCTTGTGATTGATAAAATCCAGAATAGTCGTAGGATGGACCTTGTGATTCTAAATAATCGAAAGATGATGGTGGTGCCTTTTCCATGATATTTGATAACGCTCGAAAGCTTCTTCGTTTTTTAGTGGTCGTGACCGGTTTTTGATTAATCATATTTAATGTGAACATGATTTGTGAGGTATTGGGTCGTTGTGAATGTGTTTTGGTTAATGCTTCGAAAATAACGTCGAGTAGCGTGGTCAGGTTTTTATCATGTTTCGAGTAAATTTGTTCGATTTCTGTTCGAGTACTGTTCCAGTCATTATCTCTTACATCAATTCTCTAATCGAGTGTTAATGAGCGTTTGAATCATGAACGTACCCCAAGTGTAAGTATTTGTAGCACTACTAAACATGCAGAATAAATGTCGCTACTTTCGGTAAAGTTTTCTCCTTCGAGAATTTCAGGTGCCAAATAGTCGAACGTGTACAATTGGTCGAGTGGAAGGTGCTCGAAGCCGATACCATAATGACCTATCAAGATACTGGACTTGTCGTCCATGTAGATGCTTGTCAGGGAAATGTTCTTGTGAAGAATGCCGGATTCATGAAGCACATCAAGAGAGGAAAAGAGTTGGGAGCAGATTTGGTATACTTTGTCCAGCGAGAAGTAACTGGGAGTTGGTCCTTGTTCGGATTTGTTAGATAGGACATCTGACAAGGGTTGGAAGACGCCGCCATCTATGAATTCTTTGTTCTTGTTTGTGATGAAAAAGGTTCTTGTTACTTGCGACTCCTTTAAGTAGTATTGATCGTACAGTAATAACTGATACCGTGTTCGATATACGTCTCCAAATGCGCAAAGTTTTTGTACATACTGCTCCACCAACTGGTCATCATCTATTTTGTCTACTTCATGGGCGAATATTACCAATCTGTTTCCTGTACCCACCTCGATAGTGCTAAATGTACGCACATTGTCAGATATGCTTAGCGCTTGCAGATGTGAAAAAAGAGTTGTGAAGGTTTTATAGTCGTGTGGTTCTTCCTCGATTAACTCGATCCTGTTTTGTATTTTTTCAAGCTCGTCCCTTTCAGGTTCTGCCTCCACATATGAATCAAAGTAAGGATTAGTTGCACCCACGTAACTAGGCTTCTTTTTAACTGTTTCCTTCGTGGTCTTCATTCTCTTCATATTTTTCAATTGAAGTGACGGGATAGTTCCACAAAATTGAACACAACCACAGAAAAACTCGTCATGATGTGGCGGCATTTCAAATTGAGTAGAAATGCGACAATTCTAAACAGTTCGACACGAAAGATGAGGCATTCATAATTAATTCGTGTCATGGTCCCTGTTTTAGTTAAATTTACTATTAGTAAATTTACATTTGGCCAAGGTTTGTCAAGAATGCATGGGATCAACATAACCGTACGTAGCATCATAAAGGAAAGATCAGTTATTAGAAGAACTAGCGTATATTATTAAAAATACAAGTACCGGAAGTAGGATTTTATTTGAAGATTTATTGGTGCAAGAAAAGAGCATGTGCATTTATTACTACCAAGACTTGGCATGTAGAATAAAATCGGAGAGGCTTTTATTTAAATGAATTGATGTATCATTTACGACATTCTCTTCCTAAACCTGTTACAAGGGAGGAACAATCCTTTTAGTATGCTTGTGCACACACATTACTCCTTCTAATTAACTGCCATAGCTGCTTCATTTTTTCGTTTATGCACTTGAGTACTCCAATACCAAATCTATTATTGAAATTCTCGTTGACCAAATCATAGTTTAAAACGTCAGAGGTCTAATCATCATAGATGCCTCCAACACCTGTGACGAACAAGCCTCACAGCTTTATGAGCGTGATGTACAAACGCACGTTAACAGAAATAATGAAGAATGCTAGAAGATACCCCGTGTTGAAAGAAACATGTAGCAAAATACTTGGTAAGCTTTATTTTGCAAACTTGTGATCTAATAGCACAGGTGATGGTAAATCTGATAAAAAGAGCGAAGACTTTTTAGCGCACGACATGAAGTAAGAATTATAATGACGG
>JAOPGA020000183.1:0-13948 GCA_026419775.2 Acrasis kona
TCGACGTCATAATGAAAGATTACACTATTAAAGAATTCAAAACAATGATAACAAAACATTTGGAGGATTCTGGTATAGATGCAGAGTTATTTCGTTACGATGAGAGCAATGATGAGGGAGATGACAATCGCACTCAATTTGAAACTGATCAAATTGAGGAAGTAGACAGTGGCGATGAGCAGGTTTCATTAAATTACAAATTTGATGACGACAGCGATCTTTTTGACGAAAGCGTTGCTCAAGACAATTTGTTAGAGCACAAGGTACCATCTGAGACAAAGACAAATTCTCAGCGTAAAAGAAAGCGTGAGTAACTTGAGGATAGTTCTTCCATTTGTTTTTGTTCAAAAACAACTAAATGTTTAACTAAAAGATGTCCATGCAAGACAGCTAATAGATCATGCAGTGATAAGTGCCATAACAGAAAATTATCCACCTGCTGCCAGAACAGGTCCATTCCTGAGGAAGATGAAAAAGATGAGGAGGACCAACATGACATGGAATTGGATACGCATGCCAATATTGATAACAAGGAAGACGTAGTGCTCAGGATTGAACCAGAGGTACATGAACTAGATAGTGAGGATGATGAGGCAGAGCTTCAGCTTAAAGTACCCAAATCCATGTACCCAAATACTGATATCTCCAGGCCAGGATTTAGGTTGAATATATCAACAATGAATTCTGCCCTATCCAAGATTTTTGAAAACAAGAATTTTATTATCAGAGAGTATCGATACGACAGTGGTATTTATGACGGCATTGAAATATTTCAAGATATTTCAAAAATGCTGGATGATAAAGACTACTGCTACTACGTCATCCTTTTTCAACAACATTATGTTTCCCTTACCTGCATTAAAACTAAAACATCCATTTGCTGCTTTTACTTTGACTCAATTGGCAAGACTCTTCCAGAATTAGAGACAGCCTTGTTGACCACAGTACATCCTAGTTTTAAGTTGTATAGATTACTTGAGAAAGGTTTTCAATTAGACTCATGGAGCTGTGGATATTGGGTATTGTATGCTGCTCAAATAGTATTTGATCATTTAAAGAATAATACCTTCCTAATAAATTACTTCTTGTTTGATAAGAATAGAAATTTTAGAAACCAGGACACTTCCTAAAGGGTAATCTAGTTTATTTTTGTACTTCAATAAAATTAGTTGACTAAAAAATAATTCAATTCCAGTTATTTGGGAACTAAATCAACGACACAGCACTCAATGTAAGTAAACACTTGTCTATCTATCATGCTCATCTATATTATATAAGACTGACAATCGAGAGTTTGAGGACATTATTAAAGTCATTCAAGAAGAGTTACAAAAGGCCATTGTTCCATTATCACAAAAGCTTTCACCCACAGATCTTAAAACAATCGTTATTAAGAACATCAAATTAGCAGTTAACAAATCAGTTAAAGATGTCGAAATTCATGAAGTTCAAATACAACCATTAAAGCCAATCCAAATCGTACAACATACCCTTAATGCTGATTTTCAAATCAATACGGTTAATCTTGAAAATCTCTCAAATTTTGCGGAAGATGCCCTACCAACAGCTATGGAATTTCATAAAAATCTCACAAGACAACAGCGTGATATTGTTGTTATGGGATGTATTCAAAGTATCAAGCCAAACAAGTCATATAATAAGCTTGTATGTTCAAAAAAACAGCCCAAATTTATGACAAGTTGGAAGATTCCAAGAGACAAAATTAAAAAACGGCTGTGTGTTGGTAACGTCATGCTGTTACGTGTTTCAAAATACATTTGGAAGCGCATCAACAATATGGCTACAGATTCTGTTGTCGAATATGTTACACAACCCGCTCCGCACGGAAGAAGCGGAATGAAACCTGTAATTACAAAATCGGCAGAGTTTAATGAGCAGTTAATCCAGTTCATCTACAGGTTGGACCCTGAGCCTTGGCCATGTGCTTACTGTAAGGGCAAGGACCTCCTACTTCCTGCCAACACAAACTTGAAAGAGGTATATGATAGGTTTGTTGCAGAACAAACACTAAATGGCAGTCAAACATGCACGTATAATACATTCCTTGTCAAGTTCAAGAAACTTTGCCCAAATGTCATGATATTAGACCCAATCAAGGATGCTTGCAATTACTGTACAAGTATTCGACACCTCATGATGTCCAAGGGGATTAAAAAAGTTGAGGACCTAGACGAATCAGAGCGATTGAAATTCAACATACATTTTTCGCAGTCGGTCCATCGCCGAAGAGGGTATAAAATCGATCGTCTACTCACTATCCAAGGAGTTTGCAATACAAGTAGTACATATGAAATGCTATTAAGAGAAAACAATTGGATTGGTATAATGATGCCTGGAATGGTTAAGGAACATAATCTCCTTCGTGTGTTCTCTTCTGATTTCAAACAAAATGCCGCACTACCAATGGATAGAGTACAAGCAAATCACCTATACTATTCATCAAAGCGAAATCAGTACATTTTTGATGTTACTTCGGAATGGGACGAGAAGCACTTTATTTATGTTTATGATGAAACTGTTGGTGACAAGACCGCAAATGAAATTGTTCTTATGATTTTAATGGCCATCAATAACTGTAGAAGTATTTGGACTGGTCATGAACATATTGTTTTTTATGCAGACAATTGTAGCGGACAAAACAAAAATCGCTTTCTTGTTGCCTTTATGTTGTACTTAGTATCACTAGGATTGGCTGCTTCCGTCCGAATGAAATTTATGGTTGTTGGACATACTCATTTCAATTCAGACAGAGCATTTGCATAGATACAAAAGGTTATGTCAAAAAGTTATTTGTACAACACACAAGAAGTAATCCAAGCCTGCAAAGATGCTTCATYGTCTATTGAAGTCAGAGAGTTAACCAAATTCTTTGATTTCAAAAGCAAATTTGATGAAGTTTGCAATGAATGTGATGGAATATCCAAGGCAGCTGAGATTTGTGTATTTAAAGGAGATAGCAACGTGTACCTAAGCAATACTACTCACGTGTCGATTGTCCCAAACAAGGACAACTATGAAATAAAAAAGACTTTGTTCAAAAAAGGTAAAACAAGCCAGGATTTGTTACAGAGTTGCAGGTTTGGAAACTTGGCAGTGCTTCCAAGGCAAGAATTAAGCGTGAACAAGGTTAATGCACTTAAAAAATTGTATCAGCAAGGTGTAGCACACGAGCAAGATTTTGAATTTTATTGTTCACAAAGAAGCGAGTACGGGTTGAAGGTTGCAGCCATCGCTCAATAAACATTGATTTTTGTTAAAGTTGGGTTGACTTTTTCACAAATCAACGACACATATATAGGACTGACAATAAAAAATAATTAAGGCTTTGTGAGTTTGATACAAATCAGCAACACAGCACTTAATGTAAGCAAACACTCGTCTATCTATCATGCTCATCTATATTATATAGGACACTTGGCAAAAAAAATTAATACTTTGACGTTTCTGTGTTTGAGTGAGCATGGAGAAGTTTGCTGCAGAGAGTAGCGTTCTTAAAAATTTCAACGGACAAGATGTAAAAGTGCAAATAGGAGTAGTATCTATTGGTCCTGTAGTAACGGTTTTCTACTGCCTTGTCATATCTCGCGCTTGTGCGATTTCTGATGCAGGAGAAGACAAAATTATAGGAGGTGCAGTAACAAGCAAAAGTAGTTTTCAAGCTTTAGCAGACAATTCTACGAAGATTAAGTACATGAGTTAAAACAGGATAGTTTGCAAATTAATCTTTTGCAATCACGAATTTACGGCACTTGCCATTGCAGGAGGTAGTGCACAATAAAGAAGGAGGTTTTCGCAATAAACATTCTAAAAAATATTTTAATGTGAATAAATTTATTTAATGCATTGTTGTCAGTCCTATATAATATAGATGAGCATGATAGATAGACGAGTGTTTACTTACATTGAGTGCTGTGTCGTTGATTGTAATGATAGCGGGAGAATACAAAAAAGGAACAGACGTGTCCTGGTTTCTAAAATTTCTATTCATATTTGAACAACTCCTGATTGTAAAACGCAATTCATTGTAACGCAGCTCGGTTGACCACTATCACATATGAACACGAACCATCATGGCCTAGGTATCAATACATTTAGAAATCGATCTGACTCAAAAGCGTTGTAATAAGGAAGGCCTAAAAATAACACTTTCCGCGAACGAACCAACAAGTGCATTGTATGTGCACCTAAGACTTTTTGCATAACATGGCTTTGAACTAAATTACAGTACTAACATAACAACAAATAAATATTTTATTTCAACATCAATGTACCAATAATGTATAGTATTCAAAAGTGGTGTAGGGCTACAAAATGAACTGCTTCCTTATTTAATAGTATTATGTTATAAAAGGATTTGCATTTAGGAATGTATGTTCGCTCTTACCAAGAAGATAATAATCCTCGCTTTGGTGGGAGCTACACTCTTTTACATATAATTATTATTCATTGCCCTTTGGAGACATAAGAGAGCACATAAGTTCCCATGGATCCCAAAACTACAGACGTTCTCACGACGTTTGTATACCCGAGACTTTCGAGAGCACGATAACTATAATTAATGGAAAGGAGCGCGTTAACCCACAAAACGCATTTATATTTCGTCCACTATCAGATGACCTAAAATGTGCACCCCTAGAAGATGGAAAGCTAAAAAATACATTCATGAGCTCCTCCTCCTTCGGACTAATTCCTCCTAAAACATCTGAATGGAATGCAACAGTACATGAAGTTGCAATGTATGTAGCAAAGAAGGACGCGTTGCGTTCAATGACAAGACCTACCATGCAACCAGAAAGCGACAAGTTAATGTGCGAGCGAAAAAATGCGACGAAAGAATTTGCACGCTTCCTTTGTGACGCAGACATGAACGACGAAGAGGCACACAAGTTCACTTACCTCAATCATCACGTTGGCTCCCGTATATGGCTATCTTACATTGATTGTGGGTATGCTGACTTTGAATCGAACCATTCGTCATGCACACAAGCCCTGTACAATGAGAAGGGCTACATAACGCATCAGATATCTAACATTAGAATAGGAGAACCCATAATCGAATATGAGCAATTAGGTGTGATCCCTGTTGTTTGTTTTTCTGAGGCATTTGGTCACTGGCCGACCGAAGTTATTCACAAATTAATATTCATGTGGAACACATTACCAAAGGATGTACACAGATATGCCTCTCCCTTCCATGTATTATGGAATTGCACAAGCTCTAAAGATCAAATATTATTTAATGTTAACACCCGGTCAAATATATAGCGGGGACTTGTCACCTGATATTGATGAAGTGATGAGAAGCGTTGAAGCATCACTAAAAGATTAATTTTATTGCTTTTTCTCCTTTACACCCATCTCCGTTTTCGATAAATCTCGAACGCATCACCACAATCTCCGATAACCTTAAATACAAACATACTTTATTTACAGACTTTAATTTTAATCAAGTATCTTCTTCTTTTTTGTACTCCCCTCCAATCCAACCTGGTAATCATCAGAGCTATAGTCATCAACATTGAACAAACTACTAACAACAACATCATCCAATTTCAACAACGAAGCTCCATCGATGGCTTTATCTTGTTTTACAGCACTATTACGATTGGATTTTACTACGGTCGTATTTGTTTTCTTGACTTGATCAGGTGGTGAAACAACACAACAATCATCAGAAGAATCATCCGATATCACTTGACTAACCAATCTCTTTTGAGGTGACAACTTGATAATCTTCAATCTGTTCACTGTTTTACTTGGTGAAGGAGTCGTGACAAAACTGGAAGAAGCAGGGGCTGGAGAAACCACAGGAGAGGAAGAGGGAGTAGGTGGAGCAGAAAAACTAGAAGAAGGATTTGATGGCGACCGCTCGCTCTTCACTGCAAGAGGACTCTGTTTTGGAACAAAAGGAGCAATCCTCTTTGGAGTTTTCACCATTTCATTTTGACTCACCTTTGGTGGTACAAAGGGAGCCTTCAAACGATTTGTGACAATCGAAGAAGACAAAGAAAAAGGAGCAACGTCCTGCGTGGACACCTCGCCCTTCACTAATGATGGCGATTGCGACAAGGACTGCGTCAATCTCTCATTCTTCATCACCAAAGAAGAAGAAGGAGACTGCGAAAAAGACTGACACAATAATTTACCCTTTTCATCCATCTTTAAACACTCACACATTTCGTGTGGTATTTCAGCAACAAACATACTGGGTTGATTTTTATTATGATCATCTACACAAGAAATGGTAACGGTCAATTTAGCCCTGGTCAACCCAACATAAAATAATCTTCTCTCCTCCGCCAAATGCTCCTTCTCCGCTTCAATCAAGCACTGTTTAAGTTGTTGCTTGGATGGAACAGGATCCTTCTTCTCTAACGGCTCCGCTTCATATCTCAAGTTGATCGGACACACCCCTCTATTAGACCTCACCAACATGACGTGATCCCATTCCAGACCCTTTGATTGATGTATGGTCGTAATGGTGATCGCATCTTTTTGGTCAACCAGATCTCGATCCTCATCATCTTCATCATCTTCTTCGAGAGTGAGCTCATCGGCTTCGATGGAACGCATGTCCTGTACGAATTCACATAACATTCGAATGGGGTCGTTGACTGATTGTGAGAGATCGTTCACGACCTGTTCTGCTTTTTTGAATAACGTCCTGGTGTTCTTTGTCAAATCATAATCCTGTTGTAATTGAATCATTTCATCTTCATCATCAGAATCATCATCATGTTGATCATCTTCATTTTCGACGCTTCTGAAATGTGTGGATCTGTTTTTTTGGTACTTTTGATTTCTGCGCAGTGCCTCCAACATGTTTTCTTTTTGTATTCGTTGCTTGTCGATGTAATCCGCATACTTGATTTCCTTGTAAATGAATTCAATCAGCAAGGTGATGGCATTGTCCCTTTCGTGCCTCCTCTCGATATCCAAGTTTGTGTGAAAAAAAATCAATTTTTTTTGTAATGTTTCCAAAAGTAGGACAAACTCTGTGAGGGACTCTGCTTGGTTCTTTCTTGGTTTGAAACCTGATTTTGATTTTGGATAATTTTGTGATGATGCTAATTTTGCAGTCTCAAAGTAGGAAAAGACATCTTCTTGGTTGAGTGCTTTTTTTAGTTTTCCTTCCTGGCTAATCTCTTCGAGGTATTGTAATATGGCAACTCCTATGCCTCTCTTGGGACAATTGTAAGCTTCTTTGAAACTTGCATTGTCATTACGATTGACTGTGAGTGATAGGTATGCTAAAATGTCTCTTGCTACGATGCGGTCGCCTGGTGCTTTTTGTGCGTTACTTGTGGTTCTGATTCCTCTCCTTTGAAATTCATCAATGAAGTCGATGAGAATTTTTTTTCGTATGCGACAAAGTATGGCAATGTTTCTTAATCGTATTCCTCGTGATTGCATCTCTTGCACTCGGTCACATACTGCGATGACTTCGGATGACGATCCTGGACTGGACATGACTGTGACCTTGGCACCTTCTTCTAAAGAATGTGCTTCAATGTGTTCTCGCTTGGATCTGTGACCAGTGTTGGTGTTGCGTTGTATGACTTGCTGTGAGACGTCCACAATCATTTGCGTGCTTCTGTAATTCTTCTTTAATTGTTTTTCTAAAAACGCATCTCTGTAAGTTCTTCTTCTCTCTAAAAAAAATTAAAACGTTAAGAATGAAATCAAGTACCTTGAAAGAAGATTCTAAACTCGTCGAACAACTTTGCTGTCCCTCCTCTAAATCCATAAATAGCTTGATCTTCGTCCTGTAATGCGTTAATTAAGCTTTACATTTTGACATCTTACCCCAACAACTGACACCCTATGATGGTTTTCTACTAGTAACTTTAACAAGTCGAACTGTACAACGTTAAGATCCTGGAATTCATCCACTAGTACGTAATACTTGTCAGCGTACATTTTACAAATTTGAGGAGACTAGAGTGTGAGCCGATAGTAATAATTGATGCATGCCATACTCTAATAAATAATTTTATACAAATGTTTATCATGTCGACAAAGTCAATCATGTTGTTGTGGTGCAACGCATCCTCGTATGATTTATAAAAGTATCCAAACATTCCTCCAAAGTCACTTGGACCCTTTCCTTTCATCTTTTGTCTCATGATATGACTAAGAACAGAGGGAACCTATTAATTGTTGATTGTGAACTTGATGCGAACATACGTCTGATTTTTGAATCTCCCTGGGTTTTGTCCAATCTATAACATTAGACTCTTTAGGTTCTGAAAATCTTCTAGGTGTTGGTGCCTCCTGTACTCTAAATGGGTCGTCGCCATGCTTCTTCATTATTTGATTATTCCATCTTGGTAGCGACTCTTTGATAAACATCGTTTGATGTCTTTTGCTGGCGTGGGTGAAATTTTGTTCCCTCACAGTTAGAAAAGAAATGTTGCTATAGATCACTCCTAAACAAAAAGAATGAAAGGTCTATGTACAAGTTAGGGCGTTTTTGTTAATTCCAATTACTTTTACAGTGACCCAGGAAACCTCCACATTCGACTCTGCCATCTATTATAAGTGAGTAAAATTATAAAAGTGTTAAAACCTTATGAATGCGCTCACACATCTCTATTGATGCTTTTTTGCTGAATGTCAATGCAAGTATATTTTTTCCACGAACACCAGTAGACAGCAAGTGTGAAATTCGCCCAATTATAGTTCTTGTTTTACCAGATCCTGGGCCTATAAACGTCAGTAGTGTACAATCATTAAAAAAACCTGCGGTGATGACTAGAGGAGTGTTTGTATCACTCTCTATTGCCTCTTTTTGTGAATAATCAAATGTATACAGCTCCGTCTTTGTCGGCTCCTCAAAATCCTCGAAGTCATCTACGTCATAAACGTCATTGTGGTCAAAACTCATCACTTCTACAAAATAATGGAATCGTTGTTCAATTACACAACCACTTAAAGTAACCGGGAAGACAATAAATTTAAAATCTCACAGAGACAATAACCTTATCACTGGCAGAAGTTAAAGTTAAAACAAAAAGGGACTTATTAACCCAACATCAAAATTAATAAGAATAAGAGTGGAAACTAAAAAGTGATCACAAACACAAAGAGGATACAACCTAATTCAAAATGATTATAAATAGTGGTGGCGCCTTGTTATTTGAGGCTCAAATGTAGATTGTTTTATTAAATCAAAAATATCACTTTGGGTTTAGTATCTCATAAATCTCTGCAAAATCATCCCCTCCAGAGCTAGGTCCTTTCTCTACAGTCTCTTTTGCAAGATCTTTGACTCCTGCCAAAACAGACGTTCCAACTCCTAATCTCTTTGCCTCCTCTTCGATGAGAGACACGTCTTTAAGGACTCCATCTACTGAGAAGTTGGGGTTTTTGTAATTTCTTTCCAAGAACCTTGGACCCTTAAGGTCCATGTATCCGAAGTGAAATTGTCCTCCCTTTACAATATCGTGAAGCAAATCTGGTTCAATTCCTGCACGTTCTACCATCGCCAAGCTAGTGCCATACACTGAAGTGAGGCCTATTACCAAATTGTTAAGAGCTAATTTTATCTGCATAGCTTTTGGACAAGAATCAAGGTATCTTATAGTGGGGCCAAAACAATGTAACAATGCTTCTAATTCTTTATCACCCTCTTCAGCTCCTAATAGTAGTTGAAGTTTACCAGCCTGAGCAACAGTATTGGTACCCAATACGGGACATTCATAATACTTGATGTTGTTTTTAGAACATATTTCATTCGCTTCAAGAGAATATTCTACTCCTATAGTCATCATCATTATCAAACTTTTACTCGCCATCGCTTTCATGACCATAGGATCGTTAAAAATGTTGTTTTTCAGATTGTCGTAGTCAAACATCATTGCCACAACGTATTTATCTGCCTTTTCGACTGCATCTAAAACAGTACTCGCGACAATAACGTTGTCCCCCTTCTTCTTCTTTAGGGCATTGGATTTCTCAGTTGTGCGGTTGAACGCGTGTACTATGTATTTGTTGTCCACTAGATGTTCGGCCATAAACATGCCCATGACCCCAAGCCCAAGAAAGGCCACATTAGTCATTGTAAAGAAGTTGTACACGCACTAGCCCGAGCTCATTCTTTGAACGCCGGCAAGTTGCTTTTAATAATTAATCAATCTTATGAATAGCAAACCAAAATCTTTGTTGATGAATGGATGGACACTGAAATTCGATTAACAACGAACAAATTTCTTATAACAAAAGACTGTTTTATCTATTATTTATTTTAATCGCATCAATAGAATTCAAAAAGTAAGCAAGCAAATTATAAAGTGTCTATTATAATTCAATCGCGATAATTTATTGCTCTTCTACTTTGTTTACTTTGATGGGCGATGTAAATCTATGGAGCGATATAAATTACGTTATAAGGCTCTGCTGACACTTTTATACTAATTCCGATCGCTATTCAATGTTCAGCTCGGAGATTTGGCATATCGCTATGCTTTCCCGAAAGAATAGTCGTAACGATAATTAAATTATTGTCCAGCCAACAGTAGTCCACCATCCTCTTCTTAGCCCAATCCATAGTGTTCATCTTGATTTAACTCATTGTAATAACAAAGAATCGTCCAATAGGACACTCAACTGTGAAATGTTTAATTTTGAAAAACTTGTGAACGAAAACCTACGTACGTCGAAACACAGAAAATGAGCAAAAAGAGCAAGAAAGTCCAAGAGAAGACCGTCGCGTTCTACGGTCCACCAGGTATTCGTGAGGGAGAGAATATTTTCGGTGTCGCACACATCTATGCTTCTTTCAACAACACATTCGTGGTATGGATAATTTAACATTTTCACATGAAACTAAATTTTATTCAGCACGTCACTGATTTATCAAACCAAGAGACCATCGTTAAAGTCACTGGTGGTATGAAAGTAAAGGCTGATCGTGATGAGTCATCCCCATACGCAGCTATGTTAGCCGCCCAAGATGTTGTTGCCAAGTGCAAGGAACTCGGTATCAGCGCTTTACACATTAAGTTGAGAGCTACTGGTGGTACTCTATCCAGAACCCCAGGACCTGGTGCACAATCAGCTCTTCGTGCCTTGGCTCGTGGTGGAATCAGAATTGGACGCATTGAAGATGTAACACCAATTCCTCATGATAGTACTAGAAGAAAGGGTGGTCGTCGTGGTAGAAGATTGTAAATCTTTGCATCAATATAAAAAATTCTTGTTCAATAATTTGTTTATTTATTTACCATCCGGTACTCAATTTGTTCTTGATTTTGAAAAAAGTATATAAAATGAAGTTCTTTTATTTTACATTCTCCCCCTACCACGTCCTCCTCTTCCACCACCTCTACCGCCTCTTCCACCTCCACGTCCTCCGCGCGTAGGTCCACTACCGGTTTGTGTTTTTTCTGGTTTTTTGCGTTTGGGATGAATTGTATTATCTTGAAGTAAGTTATCGAGGTTTGCGGTGTCCGGTAGGATCACGTAACGGATGTTGTTACCGCGAACGCTCATGTGCTCCAGCGTGACTGGTTTTTTCCCTTTTAGTGTCATTTTTACTGTTTTTAAATGAGTGTTCATGCTGACGTCCACGCCTGCAAAGGTTTAGTACAAGATCTGAAGTAATTGCACATACCAACAATTGTTCCAGATACGATTGTACCATTTTTTAATTCAATGGTAACTGTTTGGTTACTTAGCTTCATCAAAAACCTCACGAGCTTCATCTGTGTTTGTTTCAAGGAATAAATTGACGTTGACCCACTTGGTTGTAACCAAACAAACACATCATTACGCACCTCATTTTTTAACTCTACAGCGGCACTAAAGGACCCGTAGAGTTGCAAGACGGATTGCATTGCTTTCTATAGACAGTTAATGACAGCAAAAGAGAGCAATTAAAAAATTGGAGTTACAAGAGAAGAATCAACAAAACTGTCGTGTATGCTTTATGCCGCATATGATACTGATCTAGTGCCAAAAACGACACAAGTTCTGAATATCATACAGTTTTGTATGATTCGGTAAACAAATTGTCGCCCGAATAAGATGGAATTCGTGGCTAGCGCCAAACAAAGCATTCCGCAGCGTAGAAAAACCTGTACTGATATGTTCCTAAAATATGTAGACATTCTTAATGGTTTGAAAAATGTCGCATCGAGCAGGGTTCGAACCTGCGCGTGTTTCCACAACAGATTTCAAGTCTGTCGCCTTAACCACTCGGCCATCGATGCATGATATTTATATTAATGATTAATGGCCTAATCATTGTGTCATGTTACAAAGTACCAAAGAACTACTCACAACTTCAATATGTCCTCAGACCGCTGTGACATCGGTAGAAACTCACGGAGGGTAAAGACCATCATTGAAAGTTTTATTAAAAAAGTAAATTATTGTCTTACGTTTTTAGTAATATTTATGACACAATTATTCGAACATTATCCATGTCCATCTACGGATTGGCAGGGGAAAAGAATCTATACAAGATAACAAGTTTTACCAATAAAGTATTATTTAAGCGTTGTAAATATGGTTCTTAACGTTTAAGCGGACGCCCAAATTTAGGCTGTGGTCTTACGGGCGCTAAAAACAAAAGCTCAAAGTGAATGAAGATACGACCAGCGTTGTTAAGCGACCAACCAATTGAGCTTCAAGTAAAGAGACCTCTCTTATTGAACCTTGCATGCTCAATTAACTCTGCTATTATTACTACTGTCATTGTATTATCCATTTGTATAGGGCTGGTGACAGTTGTATGGGCTTCGATTAACAATGCGATGGTACTACGTCTTACTACGGAGCTAAGCCAATCTATATCAGTGGATATCTCCAATAGTATACTTGACAGATTGTCTCCTATTAGAACACTGGCTGTAGCTTGTACAGCTACCATAGCAAGTGGAGTGTTCAATCGGGGTAAGTGTATACATATCGAAAGAGAATGACAACATAGGTTTTAATGAATCTGTTCCAATCGCAATCAACATTGCTTCACAGGCGAGCTTGGAATTGAATAGGCAGGTGGAGGTCTTTATGTACGATAATAGCAAAAACAATAGTTTGAAAATGGTTGGATCTATAGCATCTAATGGATCTTCAATATTCAATTTTGGCATCTGGCCAGGCTTTGGAGCTCCAAGATCTTTTAATGCCTTGATTCCTGATGGATTTGGAGGATTTTTTCCAGCATTCAATTATGACTACGAAATTTTCACCCAATTGGTCGAGTCGCTTTTACCGATGTCATGGAGCAAGTCATCTGTAGTTTTAATAGACAATACGTTCTATTCAATATTTTTGACTTTAGGAGTTGGGATGGGCAAGAATACTAGAGGAGGATATGACTACTACTCTGCTACTGACCTAGACACTACTAATATCAACAGAATGCTCAATACTTTCGGCGAAAGAGTACCAGATTCCTTGATAGCATTAATAGAAGTTTCTACAGAGAACGTAATAGGATGTAAGTATAATCAATGTGAACGTTAATCATTAACTGATATTAGTGAGCGATCAGTCTGAGTTGTTTGATTTGTCGACTGGAGAAGCTAAATTAATAAAGGCATCAAAGCATAATGACACTCTATTAGTAGGGTCTGTAAAGACCTTGCTATCAACAAAGCCTTTGAATACTGTCAGTCCAGCGGAAGTTGAAAGAGTTCAATACTACGATGCAACTAGAGCCAGTAATATATGGGTTGATTATAAAAGAATTATGGATGGGTTTGGAGTAGATTGGATCGTACTAGTCATGGTACCCCAAAATAGTTTTATTGGTAGTTATACCACTGTAATCGCTATAGTCGCAAGTGCCTGCGTGTTGGTAATCTTAATTGCATTTGCTTTTGGAGTTTGCACCAGCATGTCAGTTGTAAGGCCGATAAAAAAACTGATGGGGAAAATGTACCTTGTAGAGGATATGCAACTAGATGAGGTTCTTGAT
>JAOPGA020000184.1:0-17558 GCA_026419775.2 Acrasis kona
AAATAGCCCGCTGACGGTGATGGTGTTGTGATTTTGAATTGTGATGAAGGATTTCTGGTCAAAATTGACTTGGCTTTTCGATTTTAGAAGGTTTGACAGCAAGTTTTTGGGCTCCTGTCATTCAAATATGGTGCGATTCGAAGTATATGTAGCACTCTATTGTAACCAACAGTCCTTACAGTCCTTATCCTGCCATGATTGTACAAAAACAAAAACTAATCCTCAAATCTAAATCTGTTTACTTTCGCCCTCCCTAGATTTTGAGACAAGGGCATTGTAACCCCTTCCTTTTATTTTTAATCTTCCCGATCTTTAAATAATCCTGTTATTCGACATGACTAACAGACGCTCTGCAAACAAGATCACATTTGAGAGTGACGCACATTCACAGCAAGCATCGGCCAACACGTACATACAATATACGCATCCCGTTATGTTCAACGGTGAACACTATACACCAACCCCAGCACAACAATCAACAATAAATCCAGCACAGCCAACAAGGAAGAGAAAGAGAAAAGAGGAGGAAGAGCAAGGTCCCTCAATTGATGCACATACACAATTCATATTACAAATAAATCCTTTTACTGCAACAGGAGCAGCTCTTCCTTCTTTATCAATATCTTCACAAGACACAAACCTTAACAATTTTTTAGAGGTTGAATTTGAAGATAAAGAGTATGCCTTTCACCATTTTCACCATGTAGAAGAACGCGTTTTTCATGTATTGGAGAAATCAGAAACTCAAAAAGAGGTTGAACACCAGGAGCATATACAAATTAGTGTAATGGATGCATTTAAAAAAATCTTCCAGCCATTTTTTAACATGATGAAAGATGATATGAATGCAATGCGTGAAAAACGGGTTGAGGGAAGAAGTGAGCCAAAAGGTACACGGAGTGGCAGGCCACCAAAAGAAGACTCCACCTATAATCCAAGAAAATATCATTTTCCAACATGCAAGCGGCCAACAAAAAAACTATGCATGGACGAAACAATGGATCCATACAGAGGCCGCTTTAATCCACATTTCATGTTTATTATCAGAAAGCCACACCCTATGGAAATAAATTTGAGACAATGTGTGATGAGGATACTTACTTTCACAAGATCCGATTTCATAAAAGAACTGAGTTAGACCTTCCAAAGACTCCAATTCTACGTGATAAAAGGCCTGCACTTGATCGCAATGCATTGATACCAGTTGAGCCAACAACTGTTGTAGAGGTTGCTTTATTTCTTTGTAGAGACCTTGAACGTGACAAACACATAGTAGTTGGTGATAAATGGTATGGCAACCTGAGTGTATCCACGGAGTTACAGAAAGAAGGCATTGACTCTGTTTTGAAGTGTATGAATAACAGACCAACAGGCCTATGGGATCTTGTGATTTACCATCCAATGAACATGGCGTCAAATGTGGGGTGGCGAAGAACGATCTTAATAAGAACATTTTCTGTTACTCAACCGAGAGAACTGTTCCATCTGAAGACAAAGAAGACACGGGAAAATATGAGAACCTACTGTCGACAGTTGATTTCAAAGATTATGTACATACAACAGTATTAACAGTTGACAAGACAAAGGAACGGGTTGAGAAAGAAGTCACTATTACTGGAGCATCAAACTTCTATAATGAGGTTTCTGGTTTTGTGGATGAGGCCAACCGCTCAATCACATCTGCGTTCTACACACATCGCATCTGTCACTACCAGACAAATCTGTTTGTATTCTTCTTGTGTGTGCTTGGACATCAGGCACGTGTGCTGTATAATACTACAAACAACACAAAGCTCAGTCAAGTAGAATATTTTAGAAGGCTTTCAAATGCACTCTGCCCAAGGCAGAAGAATGTTGTGAAGCATACATTCAAAAAACTGAAGGAAAAAAGGGGAAACTGTGTAGTATGCTACTGGTCGCAAAAGAAACAAGGAGTTCCAGTTGAAAAAATTGTACGAGCAAGAAGCTGTTTTGGTTGTGATAAGTGTGGAAAATGTATGTGTAGGGCATGCTTTGATTCCTTCAAGCATTGTGAATACACAGATTCAATAAAACGTCTTGTGTAGTCATGTTTTTGTTTGTTCCTTATTGGGATGCCAAAACATGAGTCGAATGACTCATTGACTGCCAAATCAGAATTGGCGGGAGCTTGATTTGGCTAATTAAGTGTCGATTGTCTCAAACGAAAATCGTACAGAAATTGGATCAACAACAGAGGCAGAGGGGATTACCTAAAATATGTAGTTACAACATGAAAAACGCAGGGGTAGACAGCTTTATATTGGGACAAATTATTTTGTGAAATTAGTCCATTTGGAAGTCGTCCTCCATAAATGTTAATCCATCCATTTAAAAATAAATAATTAAAAATTAAAGCACATTGTATGAAACGACTGTTAAGATGTACAACACACCATAATTCTGTGATCTCCAATAAACAATGTCAATACAAGTCCAATGATGGGATTCAGTGCAGTTCCAAAATAGAAGCAAAATGCTCATATTGTGATCAATATTTGAGTTACAAAAACCGTTTAGAGAATGCAAGTCCAAACACCAATCGAAGTTGTTAAAGAGTGACGATGATGTAACGAAATCGTTGAAGGGCGACGATGATGTGAAACACCAGCACGGTCGATTCGCATCTCCTTGCGGTTTACAGGAGAACACACCAGACGGTAGTGCCTGTGAATCGTCGCAACAACAACGACTAGGGAATCAAGAATCTCAACAACAACTTGATGAACCAAAAAGGAAAAAGAAACGGATCTCGAATGAAACTTCCCAACAATTATTCAATGGGTACGTCAAGTACTACCGCAAGGAGATTGACAAATTCAATCGAAAGAACATCTGGCATGTCAAGCTGGAGGACATTGTTAAAAAACAGTGCCTCTTGAAAAGGTATTTAAAAATCTTTTTAAATTTATTAATCAATGTAGGTTAAGAGCAAAAGAAAGTGGGATAAATACTCAACTATAACAATACTGTCCGATGTTGATTACAAAGATTTAGTGCTCTACTGGCCGAAGTTTTTCACACACGACGAGAACATGTTTTTGAAACAGTACACTAGTGCAATTGCAACCGCCATCCCATTCGCAAAATGTAACCAACAAAGACATGAACACGAGGAAGTTGATCTTGACGGCTTCGAGGTACCAAAAGTTGGAACATTTCATGCCGCGTATTGGTACAAGAAAGGCCAGGCTAAATCTAAGGACAAGACAGTTTTAGGTTCCAAGCCACATTACTCTCAAGAGATTTTAAACTGCAGGACCATGAAAATCGCCGCCGTCCTGAAAGCATTTGATCCTTGTGTATACGATCTTTACCTTGAGAGACTTAACAAGTTGTTGAATTCAAATGTGGAAAACAAACTTGGTTTTGGACAATACAATCCTTTTTCTGGAAGAGCATTCAACATTAACCAACAGTCAACAATACACAGGGATTTGTATGATTGCGCTTTGGGATGGACCGCACTTCATTGTTTTGGAAGTTTTAGTAATGGCAATTTTCGCATTCCACTTCTCAATGTGTGCTTCGACTATAATGCTGGGGATCTAATACTGTTCAGGTCCAGTCCGTTACATCATTTTGTGGATAAATGGGAAGGAGAAAATAGATACTCAATTGTACATTTTTTCCATCAATCTCTTATTGATGACATTAAAGTTAATGGAATAGATGATCCATTATTTGTCGCCGACGCTGCTAAATTTCTACAAAAACTGGAGGAGGAAGGACATCAGCTCGAATACAGTTTGGAGCAGGAAGACAAATGAAATCATGGTTCATCAAGACAAAAGTGGTTTTTAATGTACAATAAAATACTGTCGTGTTATGCTTGTATATGTTTGCAATAATCGTATAATCAACTGATTCACTATCGAATAACATGTCGGTTATTGAACGAAATGCACTGGTTGTGATGAAATTGCTTTTTTTCGTCATGGGCGAAGGTTGCGCTGATTGCCGAGGAAAGGAACAGCTGATGCTTTGTGCGGTTCTGCTCTAAGAYCCWGTGTTGTCATATACCATATTCATGCATTATTTCTCGTCATTACAAAATTATTATTATTAACCGTCATCCATATTAAGAAGTCGTCCTTCACATAATTACCCTAAGCTGACTACCCCTGGAAAAACGACAATCATCACATAATAATTGAACCAAAAATGTTTATTTGGGCGATCATAAATCTTGCTCGATCAGATATCGAGTAAAATTTTCGGTCACAATCAGGGCTTCTCCTGGTTGCTGGTCTAATCCGTACATACAGAGCAGAAGAGCAGTCTTTGATTTATATATGTACAATCCTTGCACGCCCTTCTTTCCGCATATGTAGTCATCCATAATGTTGGTGATGTACTATTATGTCGTAAGAGACTGAGACAAAAGTTCTTACAAAATGAGTTTCTTCTACATCAATTCCGCTGTCATATAGCTCTTGTCTATTCTCAAATCCAGTTACGATTTTATTCAAAAAAACATCGTCAATTATCCCACCATTTACTAGTGAACTCCAATTTCCAGAGTCGGCCCATACTGTTCCATCTGTACCTACAAGAAGAGCATGCGTGACGTGGTTTGTGCTCATAAGGTCTTCATTTAGCAACTAACATATTAAAGCTTGTCAATATCTTGAGCATACCTGTGTCCAACTCGTCATCCTACCTATGTCAAATGTCAATTCCGGTATATCAGTTGGCTTGCCGATTGTAATTTAAAAATTGAAGGTGCGATGCACAAAGGATTGTCAGTAAGAAGATTAAATTTACAAAAACACAAATCCCTTCATTAATTTCTTGGCAGTAGTAACAATACTTGCAGTGACACCATTTGAGCCTTGGTCAAGATTAGCTTTAACGTCTATATATCCTGTTGGATGATAAATCCTATCACCATCTTTAATACGGTGCGGAAGCGTGCCTTCAGATGCCATACATATTGCCAAACAAAGGCTTGCAGTGATGGGTATCGCTTTGTGCACAACCTTCATTGACAATGTAAGGGCTCTGATTCCTCCTGGATGTTTTGATATCAAAGATATTTTGGGGATCGCTTGAATTCTCTCGGCCTCTTCGATTGAGTTCGATAGACCCATTTTAACTGCTCCAGCAACTCTAATTTTTTCTAAAAGTAATAATGTCTTTTCGTTTAATGTTTGATGTGGTGATGTTTGAAATTGTTCAGCAGCAACAAAGATTGTTGGATTCGGACCATCAATTAATGTAGCCTCGATAGTATCAGTACCAATTTGTAGTAAATCCATTTTATTTCCTGTTGGGTACAGCTTTCCAGTCTTTGAACCGCCAACATTTAGATACTCACATGTTATGCGTGGACCTGTTCCTGACACCCCTGATATTTCATGTTGTCCGTTCCAATCAACTTTGTTATCTTGTTTCAATGGAAATGAAACCCGAACATACTTGTCGGTGTTCAAATCTTTTATTATAACAGTGGCCTGTTGAGATTCGATGATTGGTTTTACAACATCCTCCTCATAAGCGAATGGTGCCACGGCTGCCATTAGGTTCCCACAAGTACCATTAAAGTCACAAATTTCGTTTTCGATACCAACTTGACAGAATGTAAACTCAACTGTGTTCTCATCGCTCGAACCTCTAATGATGCATATTTTACTTAATGAGCTGATGCCACCACCCATGCCATTCAACTGACGTAAATGTGGATCAGGAGAACCCATAATTTTGGTAAAGATGGCAGACCATATTTTTCTATCCGATGGTAGATTGTCTTCCTTTATAAAAATTCCTTTTGAAGTACCGCCACGTATGAAAGTTGATGGAATGGACTCTGGAAGCTGTAAACTAGAGTCTCCCATTCTGAGATTTGGGTGTCTTGTTTTGATTGTTCTTTGACCATACTTTACAAAAAATGTTGCAAGGTGACCAACACAAGAAGAGTTTAGCCTCGACCCACGAGAGAAGCTTTTTTGGGAGATACTTTCTACAATTACGCGTTCTTCTTAAAAAGAATTGGTGGTTGTCGATTGCACAGTGGAGGCTCGCGCTAATTCAACTCGGGTCGCCAATTATTTTTGCTGGGCTTCTCTTCTTGTTGCAGATTTTATATAATAATGTAGAAGGGAACATGGATAAGCATCCTATTCCCATACCGCTTGGAGGAATCACAAGATGTACATCAATAAATCAACAGCAACCATGCATATCGCTATTATATGCGCCAAAACGAGGATCCAACAAGATTATTGATAGAGTGATGGATGAAATAGCAAGAGAATACGGCTTTTCAATATCAGAAGAGGACATTAACACAACATACCCAAACAACATTAATCATGACATTTACACATTACCCAGCGAACCTCTCCTATCTGATTTCATTATCAAACATCCAAATGTGACCCAATTAGGTAAGTCATTATTTCACTCTTCCATTAATGTGGGATCAGCCATCAATTTTGAACAACCGAAGACTTGGGGAATATTGCCCTATGCTCCATATAGACTTTTTTACAATGTCACAGCAAGTGATTCCGATTTTCCATCCGTCGCGATAAGAGCATTAGATCAAGCAATTCTCCGCGTGAATTCTCCGGATCCTAATGCAAACATTTCAATTCACTCTGCGGGGTTCCCGGAAGTACTTCCTGCATTTATGAATCAGAATGTAGTTAGTCAACTTGGTGCGTTTTGGTTTTATTGCCCTCCAGTGTTCAACTTTATCATTTTATTGAATCAAATTGTAACGGAGAATGAACTGAAGTTGAGGTTGACTATGGGGACTATGGGTCTGAACAATTCCATGTATTGGTTAAGGTATTTTTTTACTTGAGCCATCAGCATTAATGATTTTTTATTAGTTGGTTTATTACAAGTTGCGTCATCAACGCATTAGCAACATTGTCACTTATAGCATCTGGTTGTGCATTTCAATTTTCATTCTTCTTGAACACTAATATTCTTGTTTCCTTTTTAACTTTCTTTGCGTTTTCTACCGCGATGGCGACGTTGGCCTTTCTATGTTCTGCCTTTGTGTCTAATTCTAAAACGGCCACCACTGTTGGTTTTGTAATCTTTGTGTTTGGTTTAATTTTACAAACATTGTTTGCTTCAATTGCCATATACTTTTGGTACTTACATGACACCAATCCGGTCTACAAATATTTATTCGCCTTTTATCCACCATTTAACTTTGCAAAGTTGTTCTCTGATATAGCACAGCTATCAACAGTAAGTCATCACTAGGTGTCAATCTTTTTTGAATCATTTTTTAGCCAAAATTCGATCCTAACACAGGCGCATCCACTTCTGTTACTGGTTATCCACTTAATCAGTTAATTGAACCAATCCATGTTCAGTTTTTTAACGTGGATTCACCACCTGCATATCAATCCTTGTTATATTTGTTAATGAATATAACTTTGTTTGTTGTGTTGGCCTGGTATTTTGATAACATTTTCCAAATGCCTAGAAAAGCTCCTTGGTTCTTCCTACAACCATCTTATTGGGGTTTAAACTGGGGTGGCGTACGCTCTAATGAAGTAGCTGATCAAGATCAGATCAACGAGATGTCTTTGGATGCACAGAATGAAATGGACAAGAGTTTATCCATCGGTGAGCATGATGCCAAGAATTATTTGCAAGTTTTAAATTTAACGAAAATTTATGATTTGAACATTTTCAAAAAGATTGCTGCTGCAATTACAAAAAAATCTAATTCATTCAAAGCAATTTCTAACATGTACTTGTCGATTCAAACTGGCCAATGTCTCTGTTTATTGGGACACAATGGCGCCGGAAAGGTACGCTTTATTTTTGTTTTTCCCATCATCTTGTTCTTCAGACTACATTAGTGAATATTTTAACCGGTCTTATTAGAGAGACATCTGGTCATGTCAATGTTCTTGGTTTATCCCTCCAATCTAATATTGAACAAGTGAGGCGACTTCTGGGTTGTTGTCCACAACATGATGTCTTATTTGGAGAGTTGACTCCTTCTCAACATTTACAATTATTTGCGGAATTAAAGGGAGTTCCACATCATGCCATCAAAGATGCATTAGATCAAGCCCTACATATGGTAGAACTTTATGACAGAAGGAATGACAGATGCTCTGGCTTTAGTGGCGGAATGAAGAGGAGACTCTCACTGGCAATCAGTTGCATAGGAGACCCACAAATATTGTTTTTAGATGAACCTACAACTGGTCTGGATCCGTTGACAAAAAGAAAAGTATGGGATTTAATAAAAGTAATGAAAAAGGACCGTATTGTTGTCTTGACCACACATAGTATGAGTGAATGTGATTATTTGAGCGACCGTATTGCTGTTATGGCTGATGGTAAAATAAAGTGCTTGGGTGACTCTTTAAACTTGAAAAATCGTTTTGGTGAGGGATATAGAATCACAATCGTTGTTGCCGACTCCAATCACATCGAGTCAGTTGTTAAAAGTATTAGTCAAATCATGACACAGGACCAATTGGAGTTGAACGCACAAAATTCAAACAGTCTAAAGTATACCATCAAGGACCAGTCACATGTTCCCGTTCTAATGGATCAAATAGAGTCTAAAAAAATACCTTACATCAAGGATTGGTCACTGTCACACGCATCATTAGAGGATGTGTTCTTAAGTGTAACGAAAATGGCCCAAGAAGAAAAACTTTAACTATTAAATTATCGTATTTAGTAAGACTTGTTTTGATTCTTGTGTTCCCTGTCAATTATACCTCGCTAATATGGTTCTATGGAATCAAAATCTAAATAAAGTATATTCGCTTTTTCTGAAGGATAATTTTTTGTTGGTGCTGCTCGTCGTTTTGTGGTGCACTACGTCCGAAAACGAATGGTTACCGTAACTTTTTTGTAATAAAATGGAGACACTGCCAGAGACATTAAATGTGATTGAAGAACTTGACAGGACGGCATACAACTCTACCCCTTTATGTATAGATGCAAATTCAGTTAATGAGTACTTCTCAATTGCTAATGACTTTCTTACACAAGCAAGGTTTGTTCTTCTAAATAATGGTTCATTCTGACAATCCAGGACCCACAAAAAGTTGAAAGATTATCAAAGCTCCTACGTGTGCAATAAGTGCTTTATGATGTGAGTTTGTTATACCACAGTATAATAATAACTCTGTAGACTTGTTCTAGAAAACCTACCCAGGCACATTCAAATAGTAGACCCAACAGAGGAAATACTAGCAGAATATACATTTATGAAACAAAAATGCGAACTCTCCATTAAAAGAGAATTGGAAGAGTTGCACAAAAAAATTACTAAACCAAAGAAGGAAGGATTCTCGTGGTTCAGAAAAAAGAAGAAAGTCGAGGAGAAGGAAGAGAAGAAAATACAACTACCCCCACCACCCGTACAACGAAATTCCACAGGATCTCCCAAACTCCCACCACCTCCTAGGTCGAGCGTAAAAATTACGGTGCAGGACAGGGCTCTCGAAACCGTTGTTATGAATGAAGCAGTACAGGACCACGTCGGGCGTGGAATTGCAAAAATGGCAGTTAATGAAGAAGTGCAGGGAAGAGTCGGTGATGGAGTAAGTAAAATGGCCCAAAACGAAAAATACCAAAAAGCAATGGGAAACGTTATTGCAGAGACAACAGATAATGTAATGTTGAAGAAAATGGCTCAAAACGAAAAAGTTCAAAAAAGTGTTTCTGTTATTGTTGCAAAGACAGCAGGAAACAAGGAAGTCCAAAAGAAGATTGGCGAAAAAGTTTCTACCCTAGCTACTGATAAGGAGGTACAAAAAAAGGTTGCTCGAGGTTTTTTGAGCATAGCGAAGGGTGCTTATCAAGGAGGAAAGGTTGTAGGAGCTGCTGCTATAAAAGGCGGTATCGCCATATATAATGAATCACAAAAGGAGGAAAAGGAAAAGAAGAAATAAAAAGCCTTTATAAAAAATGTCTTTTTAGAAAATTAGTAAAAGTTTTGGATTCTTCTTTACGGCGACTTGTATTTCTTCAAGAGTTAGGTTTCCATCTCCGTTTACGTCGGCAATATCAATGAGTTGGTTGACTCTTTGCTCAATGATTTTTTGGAACTTGTCACTGTCGACGTCATGACCCAACAATCTGAAAGTATCCTTCATCCCCGCCTCCAACTCTGTTCTTGATAAATGACCGTCACCATCCGCGTCATAAAGTAAAAAGGTGACTTCAATAATTTTTTCTGGGTCTTGGTCGGTTTGGGTTGGGGCTGTAATTGAAAGATACAAGATAAATTCTTCAAAGGAAATACTTCCACTCCTATCACGATCATAGGAGCGGAACAAATGATCTATTGGGGCGTCAGCATTCAAGTTGGGGAAGATTCCGATAGCCTTAATCCATTGCCTAAATCCAACTTTATCCATTTCACCAGTACCGAACATTTCTAGCCACATTTTACGATACCTTGCGATATCCTTCTTAGATACTTTTAATTATTAGTAAAGTGTTGTAGTTAAGATTCACTCACATCTACCATCGGTCACTGACTCCCATTCCTTCAATTGACTCTTTGGTATATCGTTCCCCATGGTTTTCTGTTTGTTGAAATGTCAAATGTCTCTTTACAACATCAATTTAAAGGCAAAGAAAGTGACATCAACATTGAATCACCAACTGCTTTACAACATAAATAGGAATGGTGCGGAGAAAAAAGAGCAGTTTGTAATTGGGCCGGCCTATTCTGTTAATATGGCCTTGAGCATAACCGAGAAACCAATTTAATGTCAACATGTCGATTTCAAATGAGATTTTAGTACTTCGTTTACAAATATGTTCATAGCACTGCACCGTGTTCAACCAATATTTTTTCAATCTCAAAAAACTTTTTGGCTTGACTCCTTCTTAATGCTGTTACTCCTTTCAAATTTCTTGCGTTGATATCTAATTTTTCTTTTTGCTGAATAAAGACCCTAACTACTTCTAGGTGGCCATAATAGCATGCGATTAAAAGGGGTGTGTCTCCAAAAGTATCGACAGCATTTATGTTGGCTTTATTTGATAATAGTTTCTTGCAAATATTGTGATTCCCTACTCCAGCAGCTAAATGAAGTGGTGTTTCTTTGTTGTTGTTAGTGCAGTTTAAAAAAAACCGCATTTGTATGAACAGATCCAAACATTTCTCAGAGTTAGAAAAGCATATTTTATGCAGAGCGGTGGTACCAAAAGAATTTTGGTAATATAAGTCTATGTCATTAGCTGCAGCTAGAAATGATACTGCTACAATTTTATCTGCCTCACATGCCAGCATTAAAGGACTATCCCTTGTTTGAGTATTTGTGTGCAGATTTACATCAAGTTTGCTCATATACTTCATAATATCAATTACAGGTTTCGAATAAACATCGAAGTCTTCGCTAATAACAAGGTGGTGGATAATCGACAATCCTTTTTCGTCTGGAATAATTGTCGAGGCCTCTAGCTCGATCAACAACAATCTACAAACTTCTATACGAAGAGGTAGACTTTCCATCTTCACAGCAGTAGTTATTGGAGTTTCGCTAGTTGAATTTAAAAGATTCACATCGAAATCTTTTATTCTACTCATGGACCGTATTACGAAAAGATTAGATTTTTTTACAGATTCATGAAGAGCGGATTGGCCTTCCTTGTTTGATTTGAGCACAATCAATGGGTCAAATGATACTAGTAGATTTATATAATCATGTATTAATACTTCGTCTTCAAAAGAAGTAGTGCTAACGTAATGTAATAAAGTGTTGTCGTTAGAATCCTTGATTGCCACATCTCCACCCATATTGATTATTGTACGTAGTGCCCACGTATTTACAAATACGGCACTAGAAATTAGCAGTCTCTCCATTAGACCAGGTATTGACCGGATGAAAGTAGAGGGACATGACGACATCATTGTGGTAATTACTTCGTCACACTTAACATCACCAAGTGTGCTGTAATACACAAGAAGATCGAACAGCAAGAAAATTATAAATTGGTTGTCGACATCTTCGCTGCAGTCTTTTTGCAACGAAAACACCTGAACACAACAATAATTTAATAAGAACTTGATTTTTTTTAACCACATAAAACTAGGATGAAGTTCGGAAACATTATAAACGCTGTTAGGACCTCTGTCAACACACCTGTCAATTGAATTCAAATTTAAGAGTTTAGATATAATGAAGCGAAATTTTTGTCCTGAACAACTAATTCTACCCTTCATTTTGACCATAGAGCGTAAAGACGAGATGCATGAATCATCATCTCTCTCGAACAAAATTGGGTAGAGAGACTCTAAAGTAATATCAGTTGAAAGTAAAATATTCTTTGAGAACATTGAATTCTTTGGTGTGTGAGGTGGTGAAGGTATGCTGAATGCATAAGAAGAGCGCGCAGAGTTAACGGCTCTGGGTGATTTTTTATTGACTTGAATACTAGTATCAATAGCTATCGCTTTGTCAGCTGCACCATTTTGAATTTTTGGCTCTTCTGAATATTCATTTATTGGATTATGTTCTTGATCTCTTGTTTTTGTATCTGGTATGTTGGATTTTGGATCCTGGTCCTTTAATGGTTGCACAGTAGAAAAAGACGCTCCAGCGTTTGTCAATAACTTTTTGTGTTAATCATAGTTAAAATAAAAATCCTTACTTTTATAATTTCTTTTGTTGTTTTTGAGTTTTGATCCAACCCTTGTTGTGCGTATGTCGCAGGTGTGTTACCATTCATGTCTAGAGCATTGATATCTGCTTTTAAAGATATCAACTTGGAGGCAACGTTCAGTCTTGATTCCAAGATGGCTACATGAAGGGGTGTTTGACCTTTTTTATTTTTCGCATTAACTTCAGATCCGCTGCTAATAAGAAGATCAATTAAATTTTCTCCATGTTGACATCGTGATGCATAGTGCAACGCTGTAATCCCATCGTTGTTGCGCTGATTAGGATTTGCTCCTGACTTTAAAAGAATTTTAGCTACATCAATTGATGGATATTTGAATGTGAAGGTCCCCGCAAAATGTAGTAACGGAGAGTTTCCGCTTGATGCATCTTTCATATTAGCGTCTGCTCCTTTAGACAAAAGAAATTCAACAACTTTACAGTTCCCTGAGCTAACAGCGGAAAATAAATCGTTTAGTCTTTCTGTTCCTACTCCTTTTCTCAAATCAATATATAATTCTGAAACGGCATCAAAATAACCATTACATAGTGCAACAGTATACTGCTCCAATTTGTCATTGCTCATCGACGATTGTAAACAATCAAACCGAAGAGTTTACAAGAACCTCAAAACCTTCCACGTGAAAATTTTAATGCAACATTCTAATAGTTGGTACAAACCAGATTATATGTCATACAATCGTTACGGCTTTCACAGAAGATGAGGAGTACACGACACCAATGGTCACTACAACATTCTCTAACATGAATCATGGAACAACTATAGATTGATGATATCGTACAAACAATGGCCGGTAACTGACATCTCATCTACATTTAAAATAACTTTTCTTAAAACATGTTAACATGTTCAATTTAATTTGTTTTACTTCCATTATGATGACACCTTAAATACGTCATGATAAGACAAGAAGAACAGATTTAGGTTTGTTGTACGGTACTTCTATCCCATGGAAACAAAAAAAACACAATAGACCGAAGCAGATACAGAAAGTTAGCATTTATTGAGAAAAAGAATTAATGTTGAAGTTTCATCAAACTCCCGCACAGCCAGTTGTGCACAAAATAATTCCGCACAATAAATTTGAGCACTTTCTCATAATATGACCATCTAATTAATTCCGAACAGACCTATACGTACTCTGAATTTATGAACTGTTTGAATAATGTTCGTATTGTGGCATGGCTAATATAATGTGCGATGTCGTGAAACGTCTGGAAATGTTACATTAGGTGCAATAACATCATTATAAAAAAATTTTCTTCTCTTGATATTTTCATCAACGAAGGTGATTACATCTTGATTTAAAAAGATACAAGTTCTCCAAATGGTTGTACACGCGTTGTAAATCTGAATATCTCACTTCAACATGCTTGTGTAGGTGGTGGTCAACCAACATACTAATTATTTTTGTAACGGCCAAGTATAAAAACTGATAAAGGAAAAAATTGACAAAACAAAATCCAAAACAAAGACATCAGGAGACATCCTAAGAAGCAAAAACCATTCATGCCGCACATACTCTGCCGTTGAGAACCATGCCGTTTGCTATTTGAGGCCACCACCGGCAAGTACACCCTATAAAGAAGGTAAGTAACCCACTTTATCTTGACATTGACAAACTTTCTCAGATACCATACGAAACACACATTTGAACCTGATTCCGCCGGATTGGCGAAGAAGGTTGTGCGTAAAGACATTGAACCAGGTTACTCATTGCCAAAGATTGATGCTATACATGTTGTACAGTCGGTCGGTGTTTCTGCACATCTTCGCGAAGTCAGCTGTTGCACAATCAAGGTAACGTAACTAAAAGTTCATATTGTCGCACTTTCATTTGTTACACTCATCGCATTGTACAACGGGACATATTCTCCTGGTGTGGTAAAAACCTTTTAGGTTCAGTTTGGCTTGGTTTGGTTTTTACCCACGTACATTTGCTTTAGGTTAACAATAGCGTTTCCCTCTGTGCCCTGTTGACAATGAGAAGTAAAGACCGTTCGATGCACAGCAATGTGCCTGATAGGTTTGCCCTGATCTGCCGGATTGGTGTAACGGCAAACCACTCACATCCTTCGTGTTGTGAGCACAAATCAGCAATCAAACCAGTTATGGATGTCCATTGCGGGCACCTACGACATAACATATAACTGGAAGGGGAGGTCATACTGTCACAGGATGCACATGGATTCGAAATCCGCAGTTTGGTGGGAGATGTTGTAAAAGTCAACGCTTAGAACGCCACACATCCTTCGGGGGTAACAGTCGACGTCTTATTCTCTTCTGTTCCATATGTGTGGTAGAGTTGTTGTCCGGGGCATGAAAGTTCTCTACATGCTTCACTTCGTCATTTCAATCCCACTCAGCGTCGCCGGTTGCTTTTTGATGGGCAGCTAGGTGATGTAGGTTTAGGCAGAGTACTTCATGTTCTCATCTTGTTAACTTGTAGTGGGGTTACTTGGTGGGCGTGTGAGGGGTCTCGTTAGAAGTGCTCACTACACTTTTAATGGTCCTGTCTTTTCCGTTTGACAACTGGAGATGAAAACTTTTAAAGTAGTTCTCCGTTGTTGATGGTAGTATGTGAAACCATTTGGGAATAACGYCTACTGTCGCTGCGGTACCGTTTCGTATTGTTATCTGCTTATCCAAAGTACAAGAGAGAATGGTTCACAAGTACAGAGTCTGATCCAAAGTCCTTCTTCAAGCTTCGCCATCTCCTACTAGAAAGTACAACGACCAGAACAAGTACATTTTCCAGCAACAGATATCAACACCAACACATTTCACAACATCGTCCACACAACGTCAACGAGAAACGATCAATCCAACATTGTTCCGCACAGATAAACACAACACAAACGCATCAAGAGCACATTCGATTCCCACTAAGATTCACAACGCTGTCCACACAACATACTACACCACAAACACCGACGCCCACAACAACGCATCACGACTGATGGCACATTTCAACGATCCAATCCAGAGTCCTTCTTTACCAGACAGCATCAATCCAACATTGCGCAAGCACTCACCAAATACTTTTGAACAACAACACATTACAACAAACGAAACACCGACATCACCACGCCGCACAACATTTCAAATCTGAGCATACCAACGTATATACATCGCATCAGATCAAACATACATCATCACTAGCGGATACATTAATCGCATTACACTTTCTCCCACCTTCTGCAACAATCAGCAAACACACCACCCGCCACAACATTTCCAGAAAGCATTAAAAGACATTACACATATAGTCACTTGTAATAAGATCAACATCAAACTCCGCATGGCTACAAAAGATTAAATCAACATGGCCGTCCTGAGACATTCTGGTTCCCACCAATCCCATTTCGTCACCAACCCCCAAGAGTATTTTCTCCAATTAATCCAATGTGCGCCGCCAACTGAGTATGAGCAGTAGCCTTTGCACATTACAACTCAAACGTAAATAAATGCATTTTCATTTCACTAATGCGTAGAGTCTGGCAAGATAGATGACATTTTCAACACATTTACATCAAATCTTATCGTATGATTCCATGCACAAACATTCTACGTTGGAGCGTGTCGAACTGTCCTGCATTTTCAACATCACACTACGGAAGGTTTTTTGTAAACATTGGCCAAGATTACAAAGAACCAAGAGAGTTAGCGTCTCAAACCCCATYGACCCCAAAATTACCATTTCACCAACAATACCGACTACAGCATTTGAGATCACACATACATTGAATAAACCAAACAAGAGCAACAAATTCCGCCACATTATCAAACTCCGCATTGCCTATAACAGATCCAATCCAAAATGTTTGTCCTGGTTCCTCCCATTAAACCATTTTCTGCAGGGTATGGCAGTAATCTTTTTTAAAAACATGCTATCTCAAACGTAAGTAAAATTGTGTTTTCATTTCACTAATGGAGCGTATAGTCTGGTAAGATGGATGCCTTTGTCGACGTGAATGGAATCAACCACATTTACACCTATACACCCAACGTTGAAAAACATTAATGGATGTGAACATTTGCCAAAGGCCCACTTTATTGAGAAAAATCTACATGCAAGGAATTCTCATCACCATCACAGGCATGCCGTAAGTACCTTATTATTATTTTTTCTAATGTAACGAGTAGGCAACATGAAGAAGATAACAATCAAATCAACCACCTTACAACTTTCAATCAAGGAGAAAACTTTGACCATCAACATTTTTGAGAAATTATGGAAGTGAAATTGTTCATCAGGACAAAATGATTGAATCAATCAAGCAGCCGATACTGGAACCTACAAGCGTTAAATGCTTGTGTAACGAATTTTGATGATGGTAATATAACGTTTTTAGTATGATAACAACTTTCACACAATAACATTCATTTTTATCCCATTTAGATTCCATTATCGCCGTGCCACCTCTGATCCAGAACATTTTCGTTGCAAAGATTGTTAAATTATCTCATCGTATGTAAGCAGAGAGTCCTTAAGAGAATGCACATGGTGACCAGAACAATACAGTGTTGTAAGTAGACATTTTGTTCTTTCTAATGTAACGATAGTTTGAATGAGAACACAACAGCACATCCCGTGAGATTCTTTACAAGATACTTTGAACGTTTAAATGGACAAGTACAAGCAGAAGAACATTATGCGATGGATGCATCATTTTAATGATACCGCAAGAGGAGTGTGGATACTTTTAGACTCATTGGTATAAATGCTATARAKGCTATGAGGCAACTATGGCATTTGATTTTCAATGTCAAAAGACAGACATCATGCGGAGGCTAACTCGTCCTAACTGATTCAAATCTGTACGTAATAAAATTTACATTTATCAAAACTTTTGATTTCCATCATTCTTTCTCTCAACATCCGAATAATGTCTTGATTGCAA
>JAOPGA020000186.1:0-21223 GCA_026419775.2 Acrasis kona
GATTTTTGAGACGAGGGAGGTAATGATGAGAGTGACGAGGAACTTACTTTTGGAGGGGCTGACATTATGGACACCAGCTTTTCCAATGAAGCACCCTTAGAAGTTGAGGATGACATCACCAATACCATCGAAGCCGACATCGAAAACATCAACTGCAGCGACACCACCAACACAACATTGACAAGAAAACGAAGGCGTTCCTCAACCTCGTCAACTACGCTAACAAGAAAGAGGAGAAGAACTTCATCATTCTTCGGAGCCATTGCTGCCATGAACAAGCCTAACATCAAACAAGGTGACACTGTAGAAATAGTCTACGAAGATGAAGTTCTTGGTGTTGGAATGTTTGTTGGAACAAATGTGCAATGGCACATGAAGCCTCTGCCTGACAACTATGGACTCGTTGGACTCTCTGCAATCAGTTCTAGTCAGAGCTTATTGCTTCCATCCAAAGAGCCTGGAATTAAGAAGAGGACAAACTGGAACCAGTTTAATGTTGGAGATTTTATAGGACTACCCGTTGCTTGGTTAAATGTATCCAATAAAAATTAAATTTACTGTCATGTAATGTGCCTAGTCTTTAATGTTGAAGAGAGGGTCAGATTAGCACTAATGATGACATGTCCTCACCAGTCGGAGGTTTTTGGCAAACGATGATAGCAGCTCTAATTACCACTTTATTCGGTAATCAATTGTGTTCTTTTCACAACATCTACAATAATGTGATTCAATAAAATTTCTGCAACTCTTTTATGAATCTCCATATCAAATTATGCTTCTCTGCCTCATACTATTCATACTAAATGTTTGTTGCCGCTGAGTTATTACCCTCCGATTGACCTGTGTCGAAATTAATCATTTTCGAGTCGAAAAAAGTTGTAACGTGTCGAAAAAAATCAGACTTGCAGGCCAAATTTTGTACAAAAAATGTAAATAAAAACTATTTTTATTGAAACATGTTTTCAAAAACTTGAAGTTAAGGGTCTTCTTTGTTGGCAGATTTTAAGCAAGTACAGGAGCCTTCCGTCCCACTGTTGAACCTTCCAACCCACGATGAATCCTCCCATGCACTATGGAATCCTCCCATGTAATACTGAAATCTCTGATGACATAATAACCCTCCCATACAATATTGAATCCTCCCATACTATTTATAGTTTAACGTCAACATACGCCAAGGATGACAGTGGATTGGTCCAAGGAGACTGTCATTGATTGGGCGTAGATGAATAATCGGAACAAAATGATGTAGACAATGAATTTGTTGTTCCTGGGCCTTGAAGAGTTGATAAGTCATGGAACAAGAAAGCACGCAAAGCGAGGAAGGAAGAGAAAGGAACACCTCAACCACAACAAAAACACTTTGACGCGGTTGAAAAGGACAACAGTGATGATTCTGTAATTACATTTGCCCAACTTGTAATCTTGTACACAGATGTGAACAAAGAAGTGACAAACATTGATAACCCACTTCTTTCCATACAGTTTCAGATTGCCAACCAGCAAGTGATTGAGAACGCACCCAAGGCATTAATTACGTCTTTCCTAAGTAAACTTGAAGATGTGCTTGCTATTAAGCATTCAAAAAGGACCTCAACAACCATTTGTACTGGAAAACACTTGTACCAGTATGACAACGGCAAGAAGGGGTGGGCTGAAGGTAAAGTTGGAGTTACTTTAAGAGCACCTTTGTTATGTCTTTTGGATAGAATACATGTACTCAGCGACTGCTCCTGATGTGGAAAATGATGTTCAATTTGGAGGTGCGTCACCTTTTGCAAGCGACGACAACAATTATTTTGAAGAGGATTGCAACAGTGGGAACATCAAAGGATACCAAGAAATTGACTTTAGGTTGGGCGAGGACTTTTTTAACTTTACAAACGCTTTATAAATTCATTATTTCATCTATTTACTTGTTCTGCTTGTTTGAGAGTTCACACAATGGTCAGTCATGATAGTGCCATACTTCCACTGTCATCTTTGGCGTATGTTAACGTTAAACTATAAATAGTATGAGAGGATTATTATGTCATTGGAGATTTCAGTATTACATGAGAGGATTCCATAGTGCATGGGAGGATTCATCATAGGTCGGAAGGTTCAACAGTGGGACGGAAGAACTCTGTGTTTCGAGATTTTAATGGTCGGTAAAATGTTCGGGGGTGTACAGCTGTGAAAGTAGCGCGGGGCTTTGACAAGAAACATGCCAAGAACACATCTTGGCACAAGGACCTATTTTGGTATTGAAAGAGTTGTTGGATGCTGGGATTAAACTGGTTCGGGCAAGTGAATTCACTTCAACGTTATTTACCCTTTGTTTGACCGTAATTTCAACAGGAAAATGTTAGACAGTATTTTCTATCATCAATGCAAACTTGGAAAATGAGTGTGATGTATTAAAGGAGCAAACATCAACAATGCAATTGATGGAATTTGTATGAGCTCACGTTAAGCTGCCTATTAGAGAGTCGAATCATATAGCAACCTTTTTTAAACTTTTGCTCAAATTCTTATACACATGCATACCACTTTGTTGAATCTTCGCTTTGGACGAATACTTCAACAACACCACATCTAAGATCCGACTCGCCTTTATAAAGGATGCATGAGGAGTTTCTATGGTATTTGCTGGACTGAGCATTATGAATCCTTAATGCGTCTTTGATCAAAATGTTGTGAAAGAAATAGTCTGATTTAGAAATGTTATTTTGCAATAAAACCCCCCGCTTTCTTGTTGGTAACTTGGATACTAAATCTTTGTGTCCCACTTTGTGTTTGGTACAATATTGTAACTCGTCTAGCGATGCAAGAGTAACCTTGTCCCAAAATAACGAGTGAAAGGCAGTCTCTGTTTTTGTAGATGATTCTTAAAATCAATTGGCGCAACCAGTTGAATAATTGTTAGAAGTGGTAAGATTGCGCTTCCACTAGCAAAATTGAACTGAGCAAAACAGGCTATTGCTAAAAAAAAGCATATACATGTTTGCTCAAAGGGCGTTGTAAACCACTTTATCTTTATACTGAATGATTTCTCTATCCCTCTTGAACACGCTCCAAGGTCTATTCGATGTAGTGTTGGCTGACAAATAATTCATAAACAATGTACTCTCTTGTTTTAAAGTACAATTTGTTGAAGTTAATTCTGCATCTTCAGAAGTTCCGCGACTGTTGATAGTAAAACTATCTGCTATATCATCTTTGTTGAGATTATTTTCAAAATCTCATCATCAGACACAAATTCATTGCTTGAGACATCATCAAAAATATCTGCTACATTTCCAACATCAATGACAACATCTCCATTTGTACCGGTTGTATTCTTGAATGATTATTTGAAATGTCAGAAGAAATTTGATTTGGATTACATTTGAATGTTGATTGCTAGTTTTTAACGTTTACTGGCAACATAGTAATCAGAGCTATCAGTGTGCGCTTTTAGGCCACAACACTTGGTGGAGACAGCCAAACAAGGTAATCATTACAATCTTTCAGTTGACCAAATTCACAGTCTGCAATAAAATGGGTTGATTCCAACGCTGTTCACACAGAGAAGGAAAGAGCAGATGCCAAAGAACTAGCAGCCACTCAAAATTATATCCTTGAGGAAATATTGACCAGTGAGAGCGGCAGTGTTGATGATGAGGTCATATCTGAGGACGACAAAAATATTGGCATTGTAACCCCAACTAAGCCCGCCACTGTAAGTGAATTCTACAAACAAGCAGCTAAGGAACATTTCAGACATGCGCACCGTGATGGAGGACCTCGCAAACGTCATGCGTTGTGAGCATCATCAAGCCTCAGGGTAGCAATGAGTTGACACCTGAGCAAAAGTTTCTAATCTACAGAGACGTTGACAAGGTGGGGAACTATATGTGCGATGACGGGGGACGTTCATGTACGAGAATCCCATTTCACTGTAAGCATCATTATCTACTTTATACTAAAACTATTAGTTCTGTGAAAATGTACTTGCACCACATCAAGATAAGTGACAACTGGGCTTGGCCCGCAACTGCACATGACCTCAGCTACAGAGGTTCCCCAGGTAGTTTGCCCACTTCCACTTTCCTTACTTGGCGGTACATTTGTAAGAAGAAGACAGAATCTGAGGTGTTAGAGTCTACAAAGCTCTTCAACAACATCCACACCTTCTTGTCAAAGAGGGTGAGTGGCAGGAAGAGATCTGGGAAGGCACGTTGACACAAATGCTCGGCTACTGAAAAAAATTTTTAAAATAAAAATGTTTCAAAACATGAATTGTCTGTTTTATGAAGAACAAGTCTTGTAAAATAAAAAGTTGGGGAATACAGGACAGCGCAATGTATGTTATTATTGCTGATGTAAAGTCTTGCTGTATTGATAAGAAAACAGCTGCAGTTGAACTTTACTCACAAAAAGGCATTTTTGCTGAACTATAAAAGGAACTATTATATTTCCATAGTAAAAGGGTAAAAAATAAAAAAGGACACTATGTCTATTGTAAAGAGATGTAATGTATATTATGATTCATGTATTTATGTATTTGACATCAATGTAAAGGACTTGAATAATTTAAAAGATGCTATTTATTCATTGAACAAAGTCGCTTATATCTCTGTAAGGAGAATAGAATTTATTTATACAAATCTAGTTCTGGTAGGGTTTTCTTTATATTTGTGTCTAGTTTAGTWCCAAGTCCTTTTGTTATCTCATGTTTGGTTCTATTTTTTTCAACTCAAATTCTTGGGTGTCTTGTYGTTGATGTCTTGACGCCTTGATCTGTTCGAATGTCTTTGATTTGGTTGAAGATGCCCAAGAGAGCGATTTAATTTTTGCTTGGCTTCCATAGTGACACCACTTTAAATTGATGTCAACCGACACACCTCGCTATGACAAGTAAAGCGATAATTTCATGTGGATGTTGGTTCTTTTGTTTTCTTAAATCTTGACAAACTTGGGGAGGAATTTTAACTCTCTATCAAAGCTAGTGCTCTTGGTGCGTGTCCTATTGCTTGCGATAATAGATAATTAGTTTGTAGAAGTTTTTTGTTGAACCAGAATCTCCAGTGTGTGATTGTCTACGTGCTGTTTGTGGTCTTACTAGAATATAATTACATGATTAAGCTCAGTTTGTACCCCTTATTACTGTGCATTGATGTGTTGCCGCTATTTTCTAACAAACATTACAAAACACACTTATACATCCGTTGACAATGCCCAGAGGAAAAAGCACAAAAAAGATCACAATGAAGAATACAAGAAAAGCACCAACAGAAGAAGATGCTATCAAGATATTATATTTCCATAGGACTAATATTATTTACCCTCTACGATAAAGAATGTATTTTATTTTATTTATTAACCCATTGTAACAGATTTGGAGGGAGATTGACCGGTTAAAATGAGTTGAGTACACGTTTGTGAAAGATTGTTCGAAATTAATTGTTTACACATCACTATGTCACATTCTCAAATTCCAACTTCACAATCGCTTTTGGACAAGGTTAATGCGCTCGGAGCGAAGGGTGGTGTTCTCCTCAAGAACAGCATCGGTTGTATGGACCTTGAGGAACTGTGTGACAAGATGAAGACTAGGAAGGTCCGCTTTCCTTTCTTCTACGACGCGTTACCATCTGATGTTGACCGTCGCAATGCAATTCTCCCACTGTTGTGGAAGAGTTACGCTAAACCTCCCATTCTCCGGAAGATTTCAATGGAGGATGAGGATGAAGAGGATGAGGATGAAGAGGAGGAGTTGGATGATCGGTTGGAAGACGAGGAGGAGGCGGGTCTAGACGCTCCAGCGCCTGTCGATAACAATGAATCCATTCCTCAGGGTGCGGTACCACCCGCGACAAGAATTGTGCCGCCTCATCTTCGCTCTTTGGTATGTTGTTGGCAAATCGTGTGGCGAATACCTGTGGGTGAATCGATTCTGCGTCTACCTTCAGGTATATCGCGTGGCGGATACTCATGGGCGAATCGATTCTACRAATACCTCAACTGCCCGTGTTGATGTTGTTCATTTTCATTGTAAACGGTTGATCAGGTTTATTCCTGTCAGCGTCAATCAATCATTTCGGGTGTTAACGTGAGGTTCGCCTTTGATTGATTCGACTTTCCCACGGTTATGTTAGATGTGACATACCATGGTTTTGGTTTTGGTTTCAGGATGCTTTGCATCTCTTGGTATATGCATTTTGTCTAATACAGTCTTGTTAGTAGAAGGGTAATATTATATTTCCATAGGACTAATATTATTTACCCTCTACGATAAAGAATGTATTTTATTTTATTTATTAACCCATTGTAACAGATTTGGAGGGAGATTGACCGGTTAAAATGAGTTGAGTACACGTTTGTGAAAGATTGTTCGAAATTAATTGTTTACACATCACTATGTCACATTCTCAAATTCCAACTTCACAATCGCTTTTGGACAAGGTTCCCGCCCGCCACACCCAATTGGTTTTTAATAAAATAATTCTCAAGACTGTATTAACACATTAGCGTCCACGAGCATTTCCGCTCATATAAACTGATGTTTTCAAAAGTAAAATTTACTAAAACCACCCATGTAACGGGAAAGTTGTATATGATTGCAATAAATTGCAACGCGCTGAAACGCTGCATTTTGTCTAATACAGTCTTGTTAGTAGAAGGGTAATTATAACATACTCACTAGATGTGTTATACCACAATAGGAATGAATTCAAAAATAAATCATTCATTAGATATAATCAAGCTAGTGGTGAATGGTCAGAAGAAGAAGCAACTTGTTAAGCTCAGTAACACACTTTTTCAAGGTGCTTATTCTGTCAGCCTGAAAAACAAGCAAATGATCAAGAAGCTTCAGACATTGGGTGATCATGATGTCACTGTGGAAGACACAGAATCTTTCCTAAAAAAATTTATCTCGCCGACTGAAGATTCATTCTTCAAGGAAGGAGATTTCAAAGATGCGGTTGACAAGGATGACAAAGATGACCATGACAACAAGAATGATGAGGATGACCAAGATCAACTCCAAAACAAAGATGCAAGCAGCCCTGAGGACAATGGCAGGGCAACAGCTTTTGAAATTTTAAATTCTACCATCGTCTCACCACAGTCACCATTTGTAGACGTCTTACCTGCAAGTGAAGTGGTGCAAATAATTAAAAAAATTGAGAGGACACCAAGTGACTATCAAAGTAGCTATCAAAGTATCATAGATGGATATATTGATCAAATAATAAATGTAAAATTTATTTAAATACATAAAATTTTGAAACATTATACTACTCTCAAGAGGGCAAACAATGTGTAAGTCCATATGTGTGATGGTTTAAGGAATGGAACCGAAAACCTGTTCAAGGGAACAGGAGGCATTAGAACGGGTGGGAGGAAGAGAATCATCCAATCTGGAGTTGTTAAGCAGAGCTTGCTTCTTCTTGATGGTGATTTTGTTGGGGGTGGTAGGGAAGGGTCTAGGGGCATCTCAACCAAATGTTTTGAAGGGGTTGCGGAAGTTAATGGGGCGGCGTGGTGAGGAGGTGGTGGGGGGAGTGGAGGGAGAGGTGGAGATAGAGGTGGAGAATGCGTTATGGCTCGCTTTGGAGTCGGTATCCATAGGGAAGGAGCTAATCGAGGGAAACAACAAAAGGTCCAACAGATGTTGTTGTTGAGGTGGTTGTTGTTGTGGTTGTTGAGTTGGTTGTTGCGGTTGTTGAGGTGGTTGTTGTTGTGGTGATAAGGAAGGGTGGGTGGGGAGGTGAAGGTTGTGGAGGTCTCGGACCAGAGCCTTGATATCGCTGACATCAGAGGCCATGGAGTTGACAGTGCAGCACAGGTTGGACAAAGATGCCTCGAGCGCGTCCATGCGGGTGGCAAAGGTTGACATCTTGTCTTCCAGCATACTCAAACAGAGGAGCAGTCTGTCATCTTCCAATGAGGTGGCATCTGTTTTTTGGGAGCGTGAGTTGTGGCGGGTGTTGTGACTGGAGCGCTGAAGAGAGGTGGTACGGTGAGGTTGGTTGGCTGTGGTAGGTGCAACGTCGGTTTTAGGAAGTCCACAAAGAAAATGTGCCAGCATTGATTTACAGAATAAGAGTACATAATTTCGAAAAAGATGTTTAAGGTGCAAACGAATTTCTTAAAGAGATCAAAACTTGGAGAGAACCAGAAACTGTTAAATAGACCAGTTTACGCTGATTACGTTGTCAATGAAGAAAATGAAAAGGATGAGACAGGAACAAACAATTTAAGAGATGAATCTTACGTACCTAGCAATGTTTCAGACAGAGTTGCCAATGAAATTGTTGCAACTTCTTCCGCCGGGGGGTTCAGCGTGATAGAAAAAGAAAAATAATAACCGAAGCCGAATGGGGAAGTACATCTAGGAAAAGAACTAAGAAGTAAGTGAACATAGTGAACATGTTACCGTTGTTTTAAAAGAATTGTATATTAAGCTCTGTAGCAGGCTTTTTGACATAGTATATTAGGCTCCATAGTAGCTCTAGTATTATATACATGCCCGTAGTGCTGTACAAGCTCCGTAGTAGCTTTGATATTATATACAGTCTCAGTAGTAGCTGTATAAGCTCTGTAGTAGCTTTGATATTATATACAGTCTCCGTAGTAGCTGTATTAAGCTCCATAGTAGCTGAGCCATTCTATACATGCCCGTAGTGCTGTATAGCAAGCTCCGTAGTAGCTGAGCCATTGTATACATGCCTGTAGTGCTGTATAAGCTCCGCAGTAGCTTTCACGTTGGGTTTTATTCCGATATGGTTTCCCAATGTCCTGTATCGTAAGTGCAGGTTACAAGGGTTGTGGTGTTGCTGTAGTCAGCCATGCCTACGTCCTACTACCGTAGTTAGTTAGGTTCAACAGAGGAAGTAGTCAGTCTGCCGTTGTCAGATTCGATTTGCCCCTCTGCCTCATTAATCTTACCGTTGATAAGAGTACAAGTTAGTATATTAGAGGTATCACGGAGTTGCTGATTATGCCGTAGTCAAATCAGTCTTCGTCCTAGACGATTCTAGGTTTAGTGTTAGTTTATTGTTAGTATTCAAGAACAAGTGTCCTGCTCATTGTTTCGTGTGGAGTGTTGTAATATATTATATTTAGAATCAACCATGAAGAGTCCAAAAGAGATACATTAATAAGGAAGTCAGTAATAACAATTGTAGATGATAGACGACTGATGGACGAGTCAGTTATGAGCTCTTGGATTAGTATAAAAAGGATACTATAATGTTAGGAATAAATATCTTAGAATTGATCTTGTAACCACATGTTAGTTTTACTAGTGTCTATATGATTATTCTTTATTTCATTGATGATACTCTATTTTTAGAGCAAGGAACCTAAGATAATAATACTCTGTATAATGATCTACAATTTGTCAACAATTACTTTGATCAACAAGCTGCATTAAATATACAACCCTTTACAAATTACAATATTAAGGGTCTACACAATAAGACTCTAACCTTGATTAACCATATTTGTAATTCTCCGGAATGCGGAAACTCTAAGAATATATTTGGAGACTCTAAGAATATATTTGGTAAAATCTATTTATTTTTACTTCTCCTCTTCCTTACTGAAGACCGACTTGACGAAGATGAAGAATTTTTGAAGTCAGACATCTCTCCTTCATTTACGTCATATGCACGGAAGTTCAATGTTGTTCTTCTTCTTGCTTCTCTACTGATAAGCGTAGGGCTCTTTGCAATCATGCGAAGCATTCTTGACTCTGAAATTGGCTGTCCAATACTTTCAGGAAACGTTCCATTCTCAGGAGTTGCTATGTTCTTCTTCCTCCTCTTTCTTGTTTTTATTGGTGTTGTTCCAATAGGTGACAATTGTATTGCTGAACTGCTACCAACATCATTTGAGAAGCCAATTAAATCATCAGTCCTACAAGGAGTGAACACAGGTGGTGTGTGTGGAACTAGCTCAGGAGATTGCTGAGGTGTTATAGGTTGTGGTGTTACAGGTTGCTGTACTGATACTTCAAACTGCCCCAGGCCATGTTCCTCAAAGTAATTCGTGAAGTTCAAATTCCTCTCTTCTTGAGTGTATGGCCCAACTTCAGAGTTGACACATGAGTTTTCGTTTGCCAACGATAAAAGGGACTCTAACAACAAACCATAATCATTCCTAAGCGAATCAAGATCGCCTTGGTCAAGCTTTAACAACTTGATGTAATTGAAGAGCAACGCAAGTTGCATTTCATTTTCAGGCAGCTGGATGATTTGCTTTATTGTATCCGGTGCTCTACCATCATTGTGATATCGTTTCTCCCTTCTTTGTTTGGCGTCTGCTATACGCTTTGCCTCCGTTCTATTACGGTAAGTTGTTCTGACATTTGTTGAAGATGCAAAGAAATAACTGTAGAACAGGCGGTCCTCATCAAACATATCACCAAGCTCTATTTGAATATTTACATTTAAAATCCTGCGATATTGGTTGTGAATTTCCTTAGCGGCATTTGTATCACGAGGGAGCTCATTAAACTTAACATTCTCGGAGCAGCAGCATACAAGCATTTTTACATGAAGACTTTCTGCGTTAAGTAACCACCAATCAACCCATGCCTTTGAACCAGGGTATTTTGCTTCAATTACTTTGAACCATGTAACCACTTCTGCAGTAGAACTTAAGGCTGTTGGCATTGCTTGACAGTTCTTCATGAAATAATTTAGCTCGTCCTCAGTTTGACAGAGAATTTTTGCAACACGCTCACAAGACCGTAGCCTATGTACGTAGCATCCCTTAACAGTCTGCCAAAAGCGACGTTCCCCTTCATCCTGCCCTAGGTACTTGATGAGCATGTCATGATACCCAAAGGCTTCACCAGTCGAAAAGTCAAAAAGAGCGCCAGTGAGCTGACATAGAAAAGACAAGACATCTACCCCATCTTCTTCAAGAACACTCATCCAATTACAAAAGAAGTTAAAGTAGAAGGTTTGGTCTATACGTTCATGTCGGCAGCGTGCAACAGTCATTATACGCTCCAGTTCTGGGATCCACATTACTATTGATGTGACATAGAGAATACTCTCAGAGGAAGAGTGTTTGGTATCGCATAGGAAATAAGTATTATGTGAAACTGCTTGAATCATAAAGGGAGGCTGGATATGGATAAGAATCCCACCACCACGTTCTTTTCAAATACGACACCAGGGAAATAAAGCATCCTCAATATGGAAGTCGGCAATTTGGTCTTTTGTAAAAATAAATATGATATTTAACGTAATTTAACTTACTGTTCTGTGGTGATTTGGAAAGAAGCTGCAACTTGGACACCTCAACCTTCCGTACTGCAGAAATTGGATCATCCTTACAATCAAAGATTTTAGCAACAACTTTCCGCCGGTAATGTTGTAGTCGGTCAACATTAAGGAGAGCAGCAGACTGCTCAGAAGATGGAACACCCTGTAAATTCAAGCACAGGTCCTTTGTTGTTGCCTTGGGATTAGCCGTCACCTCGTCACTTATCATGTCGCGCACTTTTTGGGGAACCCGGAATGCTGGTGGTAACTGGTGGTTGTGGAAGTTGGTTGTACTATATGGACTATAGCAATAGAGCCATTGGTGACCCTCTGTGACCCAATTGTAGAATACTACTTGACACATGTTGTTGCCCACACATTTATTTGTCATTTTTTAACCAGTTCCCTTATATTTTTTACAGGTAGGGTTGTGGGACAATATTGGCTCAATGCATGTGCATGTATCATCCGGACAGGTCAAGACACCATTGCAACGGGCATGGTATCGAGTGATGTTGTTGTAGATTGTTCTACCTATTTCCATTTTTTCTGTATTTTTTCCGTGGCCATCCATGCATACAGAGATGTCTTTCATGAGTTGTCTATCTGTACTTGGCGCCTCTGTGTGGTAAAGTACATTATACAATGGGAATTGCATAATATTATCAAGTGGCATTTCTTTGATGTCTGCCAATGGAATCTTCTTCACAATAGATTTAACTTGGACTTTCTTTGTATGTAGATTTTGCTTGGACATGACAATCAATATATTTTTCAATAAAGTGATTTATTTATTATAAAGTACAAGTCGAAATTTATACTTTTTGCTTCACCGCCATAATATATAACGGTAATCATGTTCTTGCATCCTCCAGTGTTGCTTGTGCCGCCGAGAAGTGTAATGGATAATCAAGTTAGAGTCCGTTCCTAATTTGGTTAGAGTCCCGCTAATTCCTAATTTGGGCAAAAAACTTAGAGTTTAGAGTCTCCACTTAGAGTCAAAATCTGTAAACTCCAATATTAATCTTCTGTATCTCAACCATGAGGCACAAAAAGCCTTTATTTGTTCATTTAAAAATACTTTTGTACAATGTATCCTATCAAAACCATTTATCAAGCCAATTTTTGTCTTTAGACCACAAATTCGTTCATACTTCATTAATGTTGATGGACAACAAAGCTGCTTATTATAGCACAAGAACAACAGTTATGTCATGATTAACAAATTCTCCCCTTTTGAACATGAATGTTTCTCATTTATGATACAACATTTTCCAATCTTTAACAAACCAAAAAGTGCACTAGATATTGAAAAACACATTAATGAAACCAATAAGAAAAGTGTTACTTATATAATAATGGGCAAAGATGAACTTGAGAATAAAGTGTTATATGGCGGGACCATTAAACAATATTTTAATGAGTTGAGTGAGTATTTAGATGGACATAAATTTTACAACGCTTCTTTAGATCTAAAAATATTAAATCCAATATGTCAACCAAACGGTAGTTTTATATGTGGATTGAACCCCAACATTAATTCTGGACGCATTGCAGAGAGAGAATTATTACATCATTGTGGATGTTTAGTGTTAAGAAAATTACTTATCGTTTTCATGAACGACTTGATGATAATACCTCATTTAAAATACGAATGGCAAATTGCCGAGAACAATCATAACAAGGCATTAGTTGACGCTATTAGAAATAATGGCCAACTTACTCAAGAAGTAGTTGACATTCAATTATCAATCTATAACAACTAATAAAAAATACATTTTTATGAATCTCAACTTATTTAAAGCATTCCCTTATCCTCCAGTTAGGGTGGGTAGGATGATAAAAGTTAACAAAATTATGTAAAAGTAATGAGATGTGATCTCCTTTTATTCAAATACTAAACTTTTGATTTATAAAGTATATAATATTATAAACTTAATGTAATGAGAGCAGTTGGACCAAGGACTGGTAAATGTATATATATTACACAGCCTTGAATACCACTAGCATTCACATACACTAAGCTTGCTAGAGTGTCCTATATTGTTATTCATCATGTATTTTTTAGGGTGGGAGAGTAGGGTAATGCAAACCAAATGAAATGTAAACTTTTGTGCTGTATAGTTCCAAATGTATTCTAGTACTAATTCTCCTTCAAATGCTCTCTAATATAATTCTCAACCGCTTTTCAAACTGAAATGTAATAATGATATATATATCCTGTAATGCACACTACCCCAACAATACAGACAGTATCGCTCTTTTTAACGTGGAATCATACATGTAAAAAAAGCCTTAACAGCTGCAAACAAAGAGATCAAGAGGCAAACAAGGTTGACTCAACGAGGACATGACACCATTTCCCCTGTCGTGTTATCAGTCAATTACTCTGTTACCTCATCTTCTTATAGGGCTATGATACAAATTCTCAAGAATTTGTTCATACTGACCATCGGTTAGTCACCGTTGATATTTCTACCAGAATTTCGTCTGTCCAAAAAAAGCCATCTCCTCTCATCAGATTTGACTTCCCAGATATTTCAGAAGACATCAGTGGTTTCACCRAAAAATGGAATGAATATGAACTCCTCGCCGAAGCCTATGAGGCCCCTCAATCACTATTGGTGGAAGTAAGAAGTAGCCACCTCATTGACCACTTACTCAAATGTGCCACAGAGGTCTTTGGTACCAAACCACCGAAACTAGACATATTCGAAAGTAAGAATGTGAGGAAAGCTAGAAAAGCACTCCGTTTTGCCCAACGCGAACGTGACCAAATATTAAACAACATGTTTGATATTGACAGCTTGTTACCTCACAGGAATCCTCTCAAAAAAATCCGACCGGAATCCTCGGGGACTAAAAGGGGAAATAACATTACAATAATCCGCGAGGTAAAATAAACTGTTAAATTCAAAAACTTTCTTGTGTATGTTATGAGACCAGGTTCTGACACACTAAGCAAGACGTCATATGACCACTTGTATTATTATTTTGAAAATAATAAATCATATCATAAAGATCTTGGCAAGGAGCTGAAGCGGTACTGCGAGAGTCTTCTTGGTAGAGGTTCCAAAGCGAAGACAACAAAGAGAAGGTGTCAGTGGGATTTGGAGAAGGACCATCTATTAATAGGTCTTCCGAAAAGTGAAGTTGTTAGAGTGGCAGTCGCACCCACTCATGATGAGCTCTTGGATCCTCAAGCTGTGTTGCAAAACCTTCAACAGCGACCAATAAGTGAGGAGAAGGTCACCACTCTCTACTGGTTTGTTTATCCTCGTGTTTCGGAAAGACCAGATATCATCATGAGAGCGCATGAGTCTGTAGGCCATCATCGTGTTGAAAGCACGGTGTATGAGATCAGAAAGACTTATTTCTGGGATAACATTAATGATAATGTTAAAATGCACCTGAAAACATGCTTCAGCTGCTCAAAACACGGTCGTGGTGGTCACTCTGCTCCACAAAACTGGGCTGTCCCGCTCAAAATGCACATTAGTGAGGGTCCGTATAAAGATCTGTATATGGATTGCACTTTCATGCCACCCTGTACCCGAAACAAGTAATATTAATTTGATTTTTCAATGTATTTTAACACTTTATTAGGTACAATGTAATCCTCCACATCATCGACCACTTCACAAAGAAAGCATGGGGGTTCATGTTCAACTCAAAGCATGCGAATAAAATGGTTAGTACTTTGAAGTCAGTACTTGAAAGAACTCCTGGTCTCGTTATTACAGATGCTGTAATCCACTCGGATAATGGGACTGAATTTAAAAATAAATTTATGACCATTATGATTACTGGATTGGGGTCGCGACAAGTTTTCAGTGCTGTCTACCACCCGCAAACACAAGGTTTGGTTGAAAAGTTGAATGGTACAATCAAACTCAGTCTCTTGCAAAAGGCTGATGGTGATGGTGCTTGGTCTGTTTGTTATGAACAAGTTCTCATCGACTACAACAACACAAAACATTCCACAATTGGGATGTCACCTAACGAGGCAGTTAACAAGTGTGTAAGGAAACTTACTTTGAATGTTAACGGAGCAACTCTCGAGGATGTTCTTAATGAAGATGCTATGGTCAAAAAGAACATTGAGATGGTTAAGGAAAGAACCATCAAATGTGCCAACAAGGCTAACAAGGCACATCTCAAGGGTAAAGACATCGCCTCATTGAAAGTTGGTGACCGTGTTGTTGTTCGTTTGCCGAAAAGGTACCGTAAGAAGAACGAGTCTCAATTTCCAAGGTCAGGAAAGACGAGCAGGACAATCTTGAGGAAGCTGCTGTTGCCTTGTGGTTAGAGTCACAGAAAGAACCCAACCAAGATGAAGTGTCATCACCACAAGAGCCAGAGGCGACGATAGATGTAGAAGTTGCTGTGGAAGTAGCCGAAGAAGCTGCTCCAGCGCAAACACAGCCGAAGACTTTGAATACATTCTCAGTCAATGAGGTGTGTTTGTGGCTTCAACAATCTGGTCTGCAAGGTCTTACAGGTACATAATTATGTTTATACCAATTTAACTTTTTAAAGAGCTTTTTCAAACGGAGGCCATTGACGGAGAGGTATTGGATCTTATGACAGACGAAGACATCGCCGACAAACGTTTGGGAATACCTTGGGGGCTGCAAAAGAAGTTTAAGGCCCAACTCGCAATCTTAAAGCAGACTTTTTCAACAGATGCTTTAGTAGCGGACGATTCGTTTACTTTTGAGCTGAACAGTTCATTTGGGGGCCGTAGCTTCAATGATGATGTGGCCGCCGTGGATACATTGGACTTTCCCTCTGAAAAAGCAGATCCGGTTGAGGATGTGGTTCAAACTGCAGTACATGTGGACACTGGAGTACTGCATGCTAGAACCGACACATGCGAGGTTAGTCGCTCTGACGAGACATCCGAAGAACATGTTTCCACAACTGTGATGAGGCAAAGGAGGAAACTCAAGAAAAGAAACCTTGAGGAAAGGTCACCAAGTAAAGGTACACAAGAAATGCCTCAAAATAAATTTGTTCGTTCATAATAGAAGTACTTTTATTTTTTATGTTACATTCAATTTTCACGTTGTTCATGTGAGGTAACATGTCGATCCTACGCTAAATCCACCTGGCGGATTTTCGTCAGATTTTCATTCTCCGGAATCCGGAGGATTCCCATCGTGTTTTTTTTTGTAAAAAGTCTGAGGATTATCCTCAGGTTACACAGCTCTACTAGTGAACTGCAGATGGATGATGACCTCGCTCTCGACGCCGACAATTATGTCAAAGTATCTGCTGAGGAATTAGTTGCCACCATTCAGTGTGAAACTAAAGAGAGGCGCATAAATGGTATAAAGACCAGAAACCGGAACTTCTTTCAGAACCGAAAGAAGTGGTTTTGTCACATCAATTCAACAGCCAGGACTCTCACAGCGCTTATCGACCACTCTGGAGCCGTCTCCTTTGATCCCAAGTTCGTCCTGCGATCCGTCCACGAAAATATGGATACTTTCCAAAAGGATGGTCTCGCTGTTGATAACTGCTCCTACCGTTCTGCAACTGCTTCCTCCGAAATACCACTTCCAGCATGTGATTACCTCACCAAACCTTTCAACAGAGAGGAGATGATATCTGCACTCCTGTTGCTTCCAAATAACAAAGCGTCAGGAATCGATAACGTGCCCTATGAGTTATGGAAACACGCTCCACCCCTTATTTTGGAAACCCTCCTATCAATCTTTAATGATTGTATGGTCTCTAAACAGGTTCCCACATCTTGGAAAGCAGGTCGCATCTGGCTCATACACAAAAAGGGATCAGAGTACAAGATTGACAACTTCCGCCAAATCACTCTGTTAAACACCTTATATAAGCTCTTCTCCAAATTGCTTAATACCCGCCTCTCCAACATCACTGAAGAATACCATCTCCTCAATGACTCCCAGGGTGGTTTTAGGAGAAGTCGATGCTGTGCCATGAAGATTAAAACTATCCTAAATGCACTCGACGACGCCAACATCCACAACAGACCTTTCCACCTTTGTACCATTGACTTTACAAAGGCATTTGACTCTATATCACAGTCATCACTGTTTCTGGCGCTTCGTCACAAGGGTATCCCCATCGATTTTATTGATATGATCAACAGACTTTACTCCGACGCCTACAGTGATGTTATTACGGGTCTTGGTATTACAGAGAAATTCAAAGTCTGCAGAGGTGTGCGACAGGGTGATATTTTATCACCACTCTTGTTCAACTTCTTTGTTGATACAATTGCGGATAAAATTAACTCTTTGAACATTGGATACAAATTCACTCACGACGACCGCATTTGTATCTCTTCTCTTCTCTATGCAGATGATGTTGCGCTTGCGTCAGACAGCATCATACATCTGCAGATGCTTATAGATGCACTATTAGAGGCTATAAACGGTACTGGTCTAGAGATTAATGCCTCTAAAACATTTCTCTGCTCAAACACCCACGGTTTTAATACAACCACACCACCATCCATACTCATTGATGGTGCACCCATTGTGTCTCTTCCTCCGCAAGAACCCATACGCTACCTCGGCGCTCACTTCTCTGCTGACGGTTCTCATTCTGGCCACATTGACCATATCACCTCTCAAGTCAGAAAAAAATTTGAAAAGCTTAAGAACCACTTTCTCCCCATCAACCAGCTCATTATGGCCGTGAATACCATTATTATTCCAACTATAACTTACGCTGCAGATTGTTTCTGCTGGAATTTCACACAACTCCAGCAGCTAGATAGTTTGGTATCCTCTTTATTTATTGACATTGCGGGGATACGGAGAAAAAACATGGGTAGACTGTTCCTTTTTGCTCCAACAAATAGAGGTGGATATGGGCTTGGTCATCCCTCCACCTTGATCAAAACTGAAGTTCAACATCTTGAATAGTATTATTATAATTTGATATAGCAACAAAAAGAGCTTCGTCAAAGCGCCCAAATTTATCTCACAGTATCCCAATCTACTTCAGTCTGCGCGAATTTCTTCATGAAGGGGAGGATGTTTACATTAAGAAGAACACAAAGACTGCCAAAAATCAATTATTGAGAAAATGTGATGAAGAAATTCTCAAAGCACTGATTAGGGCAAAGAACAAATTTGATAAATACTTCRATAAAGCCATAGATTCAAGCTTGCTACTGATTGCTGCAATCGTCAACCCCAGGAGAAAAAGGAGAGGTGTTCTAGAGCTTTTCCCTAACAGCTCAACAAAGATAGATGATATCATTGATAATTTGAAGAACAAGTATGAATGTGATGATTCCATACAATCACAGTATTTGCGTAACAGGGATATATTGTCAATATATGGAATGCATGTTTGTTCTGCATCAGATTTTGAGAGGTATCTGGACAATCCTTGTGTTGCATACAAACGTGGAGAAGAGTTTGAATGGTGGAGGGATTACAAGGATTATTTATCAGTTATGGCCTCAGTGTCTGTTAAGAGATTATTCAATTTTGGTAGGGATGTATTGGGCATCTGTTGTTACAGTCTATCAACAACAACGTTGAAATCAAAAACATGTACAAAACAGAGTTAAATAACAAGGAGAAGGAGAGGGAAGAGAACAAAGACAACAAGCAGAAACGATACTAATATGAATTTAAAAGTTTACTGGTTGGAATGCTTGTACTTGTGCCTCATGATTATAGTCATCTATTATTTGATGAACTTTTGGAGTTTAATAATACAAATACAAATACAAATTCACAAACAATACAAATATTTGGTCTAACCTTTTTAACTTTATTGATATCTTAACATCATAATCAGAGTACCATTCACAAACAATGTAAATTCACTTTTATTCTGCCTTCTTCAGTCAATCCCATCATTAATCTGCCCCTAAATTGAGAAAATTGCGGAAAATGTTGGAAATCTCATGTTTGAAGTCTGCCATTAATTTGAACTCAAAGTTGGTCCAATGCACCGAAATAAAGGTTTCACACAAAATATTTTCATTCTAAATGTACATTAATTTACCATCGCTATTTTGCGAATACTGTGATTGTATGGAATCATCACATTCATACTTGTTCTTCAGATTATTAATGATATCATCTCTTTGTAAATCTGTTTTGATTGGGGTCGATCATAATATCGATCAACCGCAGGCCTATCTTGTAGTCGATCATATTTGCGATCATATTTTCGATTAAATTTCATATCAAACTTGCGCTCTCAAATGCGATCATATTTTGGATCATAACTCACATCTAATAATCAATTATATGTGCGATCATACATTGATCATGATTGTGAACGTAGTCGTGTTCAACTATATAATCAATTCTACAATCAAACAAAAGATATGCCTTCATCAGCTCAAGCTGGCGACATTATTCAAATTGTGTTTGTTTTAATATCGGTATTTAATTGATAAAGAGAGAATAAATGCAAAGACATTATTATTTATTGTTCTACATCTTCATCCTCAAAGTCTTCCACTTTGCTTACTTCACCAAGTTCCTTTTCATCCGCAATCTTGACACTAAATTTTCCATTTACTTTCATGGGCGCGTTTGCTGGATTTGACCAATGCTTGTGTGTGTCAGGGTGTAACGGTTGGTTATTGTTAAAAGAACGTCTTTTGGCGTACTTCATAGAGTTCATTATTTTTGAACACATCTTACTGCAAACATCAAGAATTAACAATTGTTGCTTCTTTAAGTTCTTGTCCTTATAGTTGGTGAGAGCGCTTTCTATAGCTGTCCCAATGTTCCTACAAATAACCTTTTTATCCGCTGACTCTTGTGGATACCGTTTGTGCTTTTGTCAGAATTCTTTGATGTACAAATGCACACTTTTTCTTAAAAGTCTTTTGTGGTTGATCCAAAAATCCTTTTGGCTCTCTGGGCATGCAACTGAGTAGTATGATTTTACATAGCCCTCAGGAATCTTGGCCTTTTTTGTTTCATGCTCATCATTTTTGTAAGCGTTTCTTCTTGGCCCACCTCTCTTCTTTTGCAATATTTCTTCTTCCTCTGGATCAGCTGGGGGATTTGGATTTGGTGGTAGTGGGTTTAATGGAGGATTTGGTGGTAGCGGATCTAATGGAGGATTTGGTAGTTGTGGGWTTATTGGTTGTGGATCCAATGGAGGATTTAGTTGTGGGTTTGGTGGTTGATTTGGTGACTGTGGGTCTTCTGGTAATGGATTTGGTGGTGGATTTGGCGGTGGCTGTCTACGAAGTGTCGCTGCGTAATATTCCATAAAGGAGTCTCTCAAATCCCCAGGCATTGAGTTCAGTGCTTGTACAAATGTTGGATCCATGATTGAGTTTTTTTAATTGAAGTTAATTGTTTTTCAGTTGATGCGACGTCAAATTCCATTTGGAAATTATAATCAAGGACTTGGAGTACAGAGAGAGGCTTGAGAACTCTAAAGTGCTTATTGAATCGCTTGAAAGTGTCCATACTAACATATCCTAGCAAACTAGCATAAATGGACCTCTTCCAATCTTCCGGCAACTCTGACATTTCTTCGCTTCCTTCAATTCCACGCTGTACTCCAAAAAATTTCTACAATACTCATGGAAACTTCCCATTCCATTTGGACCGCTCGATGAGTTTACAAGGCAAATTGTGAACACGAGCAATCACCTTCTCGGGAAATGGTTGTAAGTGGTTGACCACAACACGTGTATATTCACACAAGTGTGGTGTGTGAAGTACAGGTACGAATGTGCTGACCCCACAGCACATTCAGGTCATCACGACCACATCAAAACTAACAGGCCATATTGATACCGCAGGTATAGACCTAATTAGTTTAAATTGTTGTTACCCAAACAAAATGATAAAGTTCCTAGTGAGGCTATAGCCTTTACTAGTGGGCCATTATTTTTTTATGCCAAAGAGCGGGGAAATRRAAATCCACACATAATGAAACACAACGTTTTATKKAACAATATTAAGCCTCTGTCTTTTTKKTTTCCTACGTTTACT